>JAHLWY010000855.1:0-20762 GCA_020002185.1 Paraescarpia echinospica
AATTATAATCAACCAACTGTCTGTCTCCCATCGAGACCAACCTCACAGCGAACATACAGGGAAACAAGAGGACAATAACAACAATGATAGTCAGCCACTGTCTGTCTCCTTTCGAGACCAACGTCACCCCGAACACACAGGGAAACAAGAGGACAACAACAAAAATTATAGTCAACCCACTGTCTCTCTCCTATCGAGACCAACCTCACCCCGGACACACAGGGAAACAAGAGGACAATAAAAACAATTATAGTCAGCCCTCTGTCTGTCTCCTATCGAGACCAACCTTTACTTCCGAACACACAGGAAACTAGAGGACAAATAACGACAATTATAGTCAATTCACTGTCCGTCTCCCTATTGAGACCAACCTACTCCGAACACACACAGGGAAACTAGAGGACAAATAACGACAATTATAGTCAACTACTGTCCGTCTCCCTATCGAGACCAACGTCACCCGAACACACAGGGAAACAAGAAGATATAAACAACAATTATAGTCAGCCCTCTGTCTGTCTCCTATAGAGACCAACGTCATTCCGAACACAGGGAAACTAGAGGACAACAACAACTATTATAATCAACCAACTGTCTGTCTCCTAACGAGACCAACGTCATCCCGAACACACAGGGAAACAAGAGGTTATCAACAACAATTATAGTCAGCACTCTGTCTTTCTCCTATCGAGACCAACGTCATCCCGAATGCAGGGAAAAAAGAGGACAACAACAACAATTATAATCAACCAACTGTCTGTCTCCTATCGAGACCAACCTCACAGCGAACATACAGGGAAACAAGTGGACAACAACAACAATGATATTCAACTCACTGTCTGTCTCCTATCGAGACCAACCTCACACCAAACACACAGGGAAACAAGAGGACAACAACAACAATTATATTCAGCTCACTGTCTGTCTCCTATCGAGACCAACATCACCCCGAACACACAGGGAATCAATTTTAATCAACCCACTGCCTGTCTCGTATCGAAACCAACGTCACCCCGAACACTGGGAAACAAGAGGACAAGAAAAACAATTATAATCAGCCCTCTGTCTGTCTCGTATCGAGACCAACGTCATCCCGAACACAAGGAAATAAGAGGATATAAACAACAATTACAGTCACCCCTCTGTCTGTCTCCTATCGAGACCAACGTCATCCCGAACACAGAGAAACAAGAGGACAACAACAACAATTATAATCAACCCTCTGTCTGTCTCCTATTGAGAACAATCTCACTCCGAACACACAGGGAATCAAGAGGACAACAACAAGAATTATAGTCAATCCACTGTCTGTCTCCTATCGAGACCAACCTCACCCTGAACACACAGGGAAACAAGAGGACAACAACAACAATTATAGTCAACGCAGTGTCTGTCTCCTGTCGAGACCAACGTCACCCCGAACACACAGGGAAACAAGAAGGCAACAACAACAATTATAGTCAATCCAGTGTCTGTCTCCTATCGAGACCAACCTCACCCCGAACACACAGGGAAACAATTTTAGTCAACCCACTGTCTATCTCCTACTGAGACCAACCTCACCCTAAACACATAGTGAAACAATTTTAGTCAACCCACTGTCTGTCTCCTATCGACACCAACCTCACCCCAAACACAGGGAAACAAGAGGACAACAACAACATTTATTGTCAGTCCACTGTCTGTCTCCTATCGATACCAACGTCACCCCGAACACAGGGAAACAAAAGGACAACCACAACAATTATAGTCAGCCAACTGTCTGTCTCCTGTCGAGACCAACCTCACCCCGGACACACAGGGAAACAAGAGGACAATAAAAACAATTATAGTCAGCCCTCTGTCTGTCTCCTATCGAGACCAACCTTACTCCGAACACACAGGGAAACTAGAGGACAACAACTACAATTATAGTCAACCACTGTCCGTCTCCTATCGAGACCAACGTCACCCGAACACACATGGAAACAAGAGGATATAAACAACAATTATAGTCAGCCCTCTGTCTGTCTCCTATAGAGACCAACGTCATTCCGAACACAGGGAAACTAGAGGACAACAACAACAATTATAATCAACCAACTATCTGTCTCCTAACGAGACCAACGTCATCCCGAACACACAGGGAAACAAGAGGTTATCAACAACAATTATAGTCAGCCCTCTGTCTGCCTCCTATCGAGACCAACGTCATCCCGAACGCAGGGAAACAAGAGGACAACAACAACAATTATAATCAACCAACTGTCTGTCTCCCATCGAGACCAACCTCACAGCGAACATACAGGGAAACAAGAGGACAATAACAACAATGATAGTCAGCCACTGTCTGTCTCCTTTCGAGACCAACGTCACCCCGAACACACAGGGAAACAAGAGAACAACAACAAAAATTATAGTCAACCCACTGTCTCTCTCCTATCGAGACCAACCTCACCCCGGACACACAGGGAAACAAGAGGACAATAAAAACAATTATAGTCAGCCCTCTGTCTGTCTCCTATCGAGACCAACCTTACTCCGAACACACAGGGAAACTAGAGGACAACAACGACAATTATAGTCAACCACTGTCCGTCTCCTATTGAGACCAACCTTACTCCGAACACACAGGGAAACTAGAGGACAACAACGACAATTATAGTCAACCACTGTCCGTCTCCTATCGAGACCAACGTCACCCGAACACACAGGGAAACAAGAAGATATAAACAACAATTATAGTCAGCCCTCTGTCTGTCTCCTATAGAGACCAACGTCATTCCGAACACAGGGAAACTAGAGGACAACAACAACTATTATAATCAACCAACTGTCTGTCTCCTAACGAGACCAACGTCATCCCGAACACACAGGGAAACAAGAGGTTATCAACAACAATTATAGTCAGCCCTCTGTCTGTCTCCTATCGAGACCAACGTCATCCCGTACACAGGGATTCAAGAGGACAACAACAACAATTATAGTCAGCCCACTGTCTGTCTCCTATCGAAACCAACATCACCCCGAACACACAGGGAAACAAGAGGACAACAACAACAATTATAGTCAGCTCACTGTCTGTCTCTTATCGAGACCAAACTCACACCGAACACACAGGGAAACAAGAGGACAACCACAACAATTATAGTCAACCAACTGTCTGTCTCCTATCGAGAATAATCTCACCCCGAACACAGGGAAACAAGAGGACAACAACGACAATTATAGTCAACCACTGTCCGTCTCCTATCGAGACCAACGTCACCCGAACACACAGGGAAACAAGAGGATATAAACAACAATTATAGTCAGCCCTCTGTCTGTCTCCTATAGAGACCAACGTCATTCCGAACACAGGGAAACTAGAGGACAACAACAACAATTATAATCAACCAACTATCTGTCTCCTATCGAGACCAACGTCATCCCGAACGCAGGGAAACAAGAGGACAACAACAACAATTATAATCAACCAACTGTCTGTCTCCCATCGAGACCAACCTCACAGCGAACATACAGGGAAACAAGAGGACAATAACAACAATTATAGTCAGCCACTGTCTGTCTCCTATCGAGACCAACGTCGTACCGTACACAGGGTTTCAAGAGGACAACAACAACAATTATAGTCAGCCCACTGTCTGACTCCTATCGAAACCAACATCACCCCGAACACACGGGGAAACAAGAGGACAACAACAACAATTATAGTCAGCTCACTGTCTGTCTCTTATCGAGACCAACCTCACCCGAACACACAGGGAAACAAGAGGACAACCACAACAATTATAGTCAAGCAACTGTCTGTCTCCTATCGAGAATAATCTCACCCCGAACACAGGGAAACAAGAGCACAACAACAACAATTATAGTCAGCCCACTGTCTGTCTCCTATCGAAACCAACAGCACCCCGAACACACAGGGAAACAAGTGGACAACAACAACAATTATAGTCAGCTCACTGTCTGTCTCCTATCGAGACCAACCTCACTCCAAACACACAGGGAAACAAGAGGACAACAACAACAATTATAGTCAGCCCACCATCTGCCTCCTATCGAGACCAACCACACCCCGAACAGACAGGGAAAAAAGAGGACAACAACAACAATTAAAGTCAGCCCACCATCTGCCTCCTATCTAGAACAACCTCACCCCGAACACACAGGGAAACAAGAGGACAACAACAACAATTATAGTCAGCCCACCATCTGCCTACTATCGAGACCAACATCACCCCGAACACACAGGGAAACAAGAGGACAACAACAACAATTATAGTCAGCCCACCATCTACCTACTATCGAGACCAACCTCACCCCGAACACACTGGGAAACAAGAGGACAACAACAACAATTATAGTCAGCCCACCATCTGCCTCCTATCGAGACCAACCTCACCCCGAACACACAGGGAAACAAGAGGATTACAACAACAATTATAGTCAGCCTACTGTCTATCTCCTATCGAGAACAACCTCACCCCGAACACAGGGAAACAAGAGGACAACAACAACATTGATAGTCCGCCCAATTTCTGTCTCCTATCGAGACCAACATCACCCCGAACACAAGGAAACAAAAGGACAACCACAACAATTATAGTCAGCCCACCATCTGCCTCCTATCGAGATCAACTTCACCCCGAACACAAAGGAAACAAGAGGAAAACAACAGCAATTATATTCAACCACTGTCTGTCTCCTATCGAGACCAACGTCACCCGAACACACAGGGAAACAAGAGGTTATAAACAACAATTATAGTCGGCCCTCTGTCTGTGTCCTATCGAGACCAACGTCATCCCAAACACAGGGAAACAAGAGGACAACAACAAACAATATAGTCAGCCCTCTGTCAGTTTCCTAACGAAACCAACGTCACCCCGAACACTGGGAAACAAGAGGACAAGAACAACAATTATAATCAGCCCTCTGTCTGTCTCGTATCGAGACCAACGTCATCCCGAACACAGGGAAATAAGAGGATATAAACAACAATTACAGTCACCCCTCTGTCTGCCTCCTATCGAGACCAACGTCATCCCGAACACAGAGAAACAAGAGGACAACAACAACAATTATAATCAACCCTCTGTCTGTCTCCTATTGAGACCAATCTCACGCCGAACACACAGGGAATCAAGAGGACAACAACAAGAATTATAGTCAATCCACTGTCTGTCTCCTATCGAGACCAACCTCACCCTGAACACACAGGGAAACAAGAGGACAACAACAACAATTATAGTCAACGCAGTGTCTGTCTCCTGTCGAGACCAACGTCACCCCGAACACACAGGGAAACAAGAAGGCAACAACAACAATTATAGTCAACCCAGTGTCTGTCTCCTATCGAGACCAACCTCACCCCGAACACACAGGGAAACAATTTTAGTCAACCCACTGTCTATCTCCTACTGAGACCAACCTCACCCTAAACACAGAGTGAAACAATTTTAGTCAACCCACTGTCTGTCTCCTATCGACAACAACCTCACCCCAAACACAGGGAAACAAGAGGACAACAACAACATTTATTGTCAGCCCACTGTCTGTCTCCTATCGATACCAACGTCACCCCGAACAACTGGAAACAAAAGGACAACCACAACAATTATAGTCAGCCAACTGTCTGTCTCCTGTCGAGACCAACCTCACCCCGGACACACAGGGAAACAAGAGGATATAAACAACAATTATAGTCAGCTCTCTGTCTGTCTCCTATAGAGACCAACGTCATTCCGAACACAGGGAAACTAGAGGACAACAACAACAATTATAATCAACCAACTATCTGTCTCCTAACGAGACCAACGTCATCCCGAACACACAGGGAAACAAGAGGTTATCAACAACAATTATAGTCAGCCCTCTGTCTGCCTCCTATCGAGACCAACGTCATCCCGAACGCAGGGAAACAAGAGGACAACAACAACAATTATAATCAACCAACTGTCTGTCTCCCATCGAGACCAACCTCACAGCGAACATACAGGGAAACAAGAGGACAATAACAACAATGATAGTCAGCCACTGTCTGTCTCCTTTCGAGACCAACGTCACCCCGAACACACAGGGAAACAAGAGAACAACAACAAAAATTATAGTCAACCCACTGTCTCTCTCCTATCGAGACCAACCTCACCCCGGACACACAGGGAAACAAGAGGACAATAAAAACAATTATAGTCAGCCCTCTGTCTGTCTCCTATCGAGACCAACCTTACTCCGAACACACAGGGAAACTAGAGGACAACAACGACAATTATAGTCAACCACTGTCCGTCTCCTATTGAGACCAACCTTACTCCGAACACACAGGGAAACTAGAGGACAACAACGACAATTATAGTCAACCACTGTCCGTCTCCTATCGAGACCAACGTCACCCGAACACACAGGGAAACAAGAAGATATAAACAACAATTATAGTCAGCCCTCTGTCTGTCTCCTATAGAGACCAACGTCATTCCGAACACAGGGAAACTAGAGGACAACAACAACTATTATAATCAACCAACTGTCTGTCTCCTAACGAGACCAACGTCATCCCGAACACACAGGGAAACAAGAGGTTATCAACAACAATTATAGTCAGCCCTCTGTCTGTCTCCTATCGAGACCAACGTCATCCCGAACGCAGGGAAACAAGAGGACAACAACAACAATTATAATCAACCAACTGTCTGTCTCCCATCGAGACCATCCTCACAGCGAACATACAGGGAAACAAGAGGACAATAACAACAATTATAGTCAGCCACTGTCTGTCTCCTATCGAGACCAACGTCGTACCGTACACAGGGTTTCAAGAGGACAACAACAACAATTATAGTCAGCCCACTGTCTGACTCCTATCGAAACCAACATCACCCCGAACACACGGGGAAACAAGAGGACAACAACAACAATTATAGTCAGCTCACTGTCTGTCTCTTATCGAGACCAACCTCACCCGAACACACAGGGAAACAAGAGGACAACCACAACAATTATAGTCAAGCAACTGTCTGTCTCCTATCGAGAATAATCTCACCCCGAACACAGGGAAACAAGAGCACAACAACAACAATTATAGTCAGCCCACTGTCTGTCTCCTATCGAAACCAACAGCACCCCGAACACACAGGGAAACAAGTGGACAACAACAACAATTATAGTCAGCTCACTGTCTGTCTCCTATCGAGACCAACCTCACTCCAAACACACAGGGAAACAAGAGGACAACAACAACAATTATAGTCAGCCCACCATCTGCCTCCTATCGAGACCAACCACACCCCGAACAGACAGGGAAAAAAGAGGACAACAACAACAATTAAAGTCAGCCCACCATCTGCCTCCTATCTAGAACAACCTCACCCCGAACACACAGGGAAACAAGAGGACAACAACAACAATTATAGTCAGCCCACCATCTGCCTACTATCGAGACCAACATCACCCCGAACACACAGGGAAACAAGAGGACAACAACAACAATTATAGTCAGCTCACCATCTACCTACTATCGAGACCAACCTCACCCCGAACACACTGGGAAACAAGAGGACAACAACAACAATTATAGTCAGCCCACCATCTGCCTCCTATCGAGACCAACCTCACCCCGAACACACAGGGAAACAAGAGGATTACAACAACAATTATAGTCAGCCCACTGTCTTTCTCCTATCGAGAACAACCTCACCCCGAACACAGGGAAACAAGAGGACAACAACAACAATGATAGTCCGCCCAATTTCTGTCTCCTATCGAGACCAACATCACCCCGAACACAAGGAAACAAAAGGACAACCACAACAATTATAGTCAGCCCACCATCTGCCTCCTATCGAGATCAACTTCACCCCGAACACAAAGGAAACAAGAGGAAAACAACAGCAATTATATTCAACCACTGTCTGTCTCCTATCGAGACCAACGTCACCCGAACACACAGGGAAACAAGAGGTTATAAACAACAATTATAGTCGGCCCTCTGTCTGTGTCCTATCGAGACCAACGTCATCCCAAACACAGGGAAACAAGAGGACAACAACAAACAATATAGTCAGCCCTCTGTCAGTCTCCTAACGAAACCAACGTCACCCCGAACACTGGGAAACAAGAGGACAAGAACAACAATTATAATCAGCCCTCTGTCTGTCTCGTATCGAGACCAACGTCATCCCGAACACAGGGAAATAAGAGGATATAAACAACAATTACAGTCACCCCTCTGTCTGTCTCCTATCGAGACCAACGTCATCCCGAACACAGAGAAACAAGAGGACAACAACAACAATTATAATCAACCCTCTGTCTGTCTCCTATTGAGACCAATCTCACGCCGAACACACAGGGAATCAAGAGGACAACAACAAGAATTATAGTCAATCCACTGTCTGTCTCCTATCGAGACCAACCTCACCCTGAACACACAGGGAAACAAGAGGACAACAACAACAATTATAGTCAACGCAGTGTCTGTCTCCTGTCGAGACCAACGTCACCCCGAACACACAGGGAAACAAGAAGGCAACAACAACAATTATAGTCAACCCAGTGTCTGTCTCCTATCGAGACCAACCTCACCCCGAACACACAGGGAAACAATTTTAGTCAACCCACTGTCTATCTCCTACTGAGACCAACCTCACCCTAAACACAGAGTGAAACAGTTTTAGTCAACCCACTGTCTGTCTCCTATCGACACCAACCTCACCCCAAACACAGGGAAACAAGAGGACAACAACAACATTTATTGTCAGCCCACTGTCTGTCTCCTATCGATACCAACGTCACCCCGAACACAGGGAAACAAAAGGACAACCACAACAATTATAGTCAGCCAACTGTCTGTCTCCTGTCGAGACCAACCTCACCCCGGACACACAGGGAAACAAGAGGACAATAAAAACAATTATAGTCAGCCCTCTGTCTGTCTCCTATCGAGACCAACCTTACTCCGAACACACAGGGAAACTAGAGGACAACAACTACAATTATAGTCAACCACTGTCCGTCTCCTATCGAGACCAACGTCACCCGAACACACAGGGAAACAAGAGGATATAAACAACAATTATAGTCAGCTCTCTGTCTGTCTCCTATAGAGACCAACGTCATTCCGAACACAGGGAAACTAGAGGACAACAACAACAATTATAATCAACCAACTATCTGTCTCCTAACGAGACCAACGTCATCCCGAACACACAGGGAAACAAGAGGTTATCAACAACAATTATAGTCAGCCCTCTGTCTGTCTCCTATCGAGACCAACGTCATCCCGAACGCAGGGAAACAAGAGGACAACAACAACAATTATAATCAACCAACTGTCTGTCTCCCATCGAGACCAACCTCACAGCGAACATACAGGGAAACAAGAGGACAATAACAACAATTATAGTCAGCCACTGTCTGTCTCCTATCGAGACCAACGTCACCCCGAACACACAGGGAAACAAGAGGACAACAACAAAAATTATAGACAACCCACTGTCTCTCTCCTATCGAGACCAACCTCACCCCGGACACACGGGGAAACAAGAGGACAATAAAAACAATTATAGTCAGCCCTCTGTCTGTCTCCTATCGAGACCAACCTTACTCCGAACACACAGGGAAACTAGAGGACAACAACGACAATTATAGTCAACCACTGTCCGTCTCCTATTGAGACCAACCTTACTCCGAACACACAGGGAAACTAGAGGACAACAACGACAATTATAGTCAACCACTGTCCGTCTCCTATCGAGACCAACGTCACCCGAACACACAGGGAAACAAGAAGATATAAACAACAATTATAGTCTGCCCTCTGTCTGTCTCCTATAGAGACCAACGTCATTCCGAACACAGGGAAACTAGAGGACAACAACAACTATTATAATCAACCAACTGTCTGTCTCCTAACGAGACCAACGTCATCCCGAACACACAGGGAAACAAGAGGTTATCAACAACAATTATAGTCAGCACTCTGTCTTTCTCCTATCGAGACCAACGTCATCCCGAATGCAGGGAAAAAAGAGGACAACAACAACAATTATAATCAACCAACTGTCTGTCTCCTATCGAGACCAACCTCACAGCGAACATACAGGGAAACAAGAGGACAATAACAACAATTATAGTCAGCCACTGTCTGTCTCCTATCGAGACCAACGTCATCCCGTACACAGGGATTCAAGAGGACAACAACAACAATTATAGTCAGCCCACTGTCTGTCTCCTATCGAAACCAACATCACCCCGAACACACAGGGAAACAAGAGGACAACAACAACAATTATAGTCAGCTCACTGTCTGTCTCTTATCGAGACCAACCTCACACCGAACACACAGGGAAACAAGAGGACAACCACAACAATTATAGTTAACCAACTGTCTGTCTGCTATCGAGAATAATCTCACCCCGAACACAGGGAAACAAGAGGACAACAACGACAATTATAGTCAACCACTGTCCGTCTCCTATCGAGACCAACGTCACCCGAACACACAGGGAAACAAGAGGATATAAACAACAATTATAGTCAGCCCTCTGCCTGTCTCCTATAGAGACCAACGTCATTCCGAACACAGGGAAATTAGAGGACAACAACAACAATTATAATCAACCAACTATCTGTCTCCTAACGAGACCAACGTCATCCCGAACACACAGGGAAACAAGAGGTTATCAACAACAATTATAGTCAGCCCTCTGTCTGTCTCCTATCGAGACCAACCTCACTCCAAACACACAGGGAAACAAGAGGACAACAACAACAATTATAGTCAGCCCACCATCTGCCTCCTATCGAGACCAACCACACCCCGAACAGACAGGGAAAAAAGAGGACAACAACAACAATTAAAGTCAGCCCACCATCTGCCTCCTATCTAGAACAACCTCACCCCGAACACACAGGGAAACAAGAGGACAACAACAACAATTATAGTCAGCCCACCATCTGCCTACTATCGAGACCAACATCACCCCGAACACACAGGGAAACAAGAGGACAACAACAACAATTATAGTCAGCCCACCATCTACCTACTATCGAGACCAACCTCACCCCGAACACACTGGGAAACAAGAGGACAACAACAACAATTATAGTCAGCCCACCATCTGCCTCCTATCGAGACCAACCTCACCCCGAACACACAGGGAAACAAGAGGATTACAACAACAATTATAGTCAGCCCACTGTCTATCTCCTATCGAGAACAACCTCACCCCGAACACAGGGAAACAAGAGGACAACAACAACATTGATAGTCAGCCCAATTTCTGTCTCCTATCGAGACCAACATCACCCCGAACACAAGGAAACAAAAGGACAACCACAACAATTATAGTCAGCCCACCATCTGCCTCCTATCGAGATCAACTTCACCCCGAACACAAAGGAAACAAGAGGAAAACAACAGCAATTATATTCAACCACTGTCTGTCTCCTATCGAGACCAACGTCACCCGAACACACAGGGAAACAAGAGGTTATAAACAACAATTATAGTCGGCCCTCTGTCTGTGTCCTATCGAGAACAACGTCATCCCAAACACAGGGAAACAAGAGGACAACAACAAACAATATAGTCAGCCCTCTGTCAGTCTCCTAACGAAACCAACGTCACCCCGAACACTGGGAAACAAGAGGACAAGAACAACAATTATAATCAGCCCTCTGTCTGTCTCGTATCGAGACCAACGTCATCCCGAACACAGGGAAATAAGAGGATATAAACAACAATTACAGTCACCCCTCTGTCTGTCTCCTATCGAGACCAACGTCATCCCGAACACAGAGAAACAAGAGGACAACAACAACAATTATAATCAACCCTCTGTCTGTCTCCTATTGAGACCAATCTCACGCCGAACACACAGGGAATCAAGAGGACAACAACAAGAATTATAGTCAATCCACTGTCTGTCTCCTATCGAGACCAACCTCACCCTGAACACACAGGGAAACAAGAGGACAACAACGACAATTATAGTCAACCAGTGTCTGTCTCCTGTCGAGACCAACGTCACCCCGAACACACAGGGAAACAAGAAGGCAACAACAACAATTATAGTCAACCCAGTGTCTGTCTCCTATCGAGACCAACCTCACCCCGAACACACAGGGAAACAATTTTAGTCAACCCACTGTCTATCTCCTACTGAGACCAACCTCACCCTAAACACAGAGTGAAACAGTTTTAGTCAACCCACTGTCTGTCTCCTATCGACACCAACCTCACCCCAAACACAGGGAAACAAGAGGACAACAACAACATTTATTGTCAGCCCACTGTCTGTCTCCTATCGATACCAACGTCACCCCGAACACAGGGAAACAAAAGGACAACCACAACAATTATAGTCAGCCAACTGTCTGTCTCCTGTCGAGACCAACCTCACCCCGGACACACAGGGAAACAAGAGGACAATAAAAACAATTATAGTCAGCCCTCTGTCTGTCTCCTATCGAGACCAACCTTACTCCGAACACACAGGGAAACTAGAGGACAACAACTACAATTATAGTCAACCACTGTCCGTCTCCTATCGAGACCAACGTCACCCGAACACACAGGGAAACAAGAGGATATAAACAACAATTATAGTCAGCTCTCTGTCTGTCTCCTATAGAGACCAACGTCATTCCGAACACAGGGAAACTAGAGGACAACAACAACAATTATAATCAACCAACTATCTGTCTCCTAACGAGACCAACGTCACCCCGAACACACAGGGAAACAAGAGGTTATCAACAACAATTATAGTCAGCCCTCTGTCTGTCTCCTATCGAGACCAACGTCATCCCGAACGCAGGGAAACAAGAGGACAACAACAACAATTATAATCAACCAACTGTCTGTCTCCCATCGAGACCAACCTCACAGCGAACATACAGGGAAACAAGAGGACAATAACAACAATTATAGTCAGCCACTGTCTGTCTCCTATCGAGACCAACGTCACCCCGAACACACAGGGAAACAAGAGGACAACAACAAAAATTATAGACAACCCACTGTCTCTCTCCTATCGAGACCAACCTCACCCCGGACACACGGGGAAACAAGAGGACAATAAAAACAATTATAGTCAGCCCTCTGTCTGTCTCCTATCGAGACCAACCTTACTCCGAACACACAGGGAAACTAGAGGACAACAACGACAATTATAGTCAACCACTGTCCGTCTCCTATTGAGACCAACCTTACTCCGAACACACAGGGAAACTAGAGGACAACAACGACAATTATAGTCAACCACTGTCCGTCTCCTATCGAGACCAACGTCACCCGAACACACAGGGAAACAAGAAGATATAAACAACAATTATAGTCTGCCCTCTGTCTGTCTCCTATAGAGACCAACGTCATTCCGAACACAGGGAAACTAGAGGACAACAACAACTATTATAATCAACCAACTGTCTGTCTCCTAACGAGACCAACGTCATCCCGAACACACAGGGAAACAAGAGGTTATCAACAACAATTATAGTCAGCACTCTGTCTTTCTCCTATCGAGACCAACGTCATCCCGAATGCAGGGAAAAAAGAGGACAACAACAACAATTATAATCAACCAACTGTCTGTCTCCTATCGAGACCAACCTCACAGCGAACATACAGGGAAACAAGAGGACAATAACAACAATTATAGTCAGCCACTGTCTGTCTCCTATCGAGACCAACGTCATCCCGTACACAGGGATTCAAGAGGACAACAACAACAATTATAGTCAGCCCACTGTCTGTCTCCTATCGAAACCAACATCACCCCGAACACACAGGGAAACAAGAGGACAACAACAACAATTATAGTCAGCTCACTGTCTGTCTCTTATCGAGACCAACCTCACACCGAACACACAGGGAAACAAGAGGACAACCACAACAATTATAGTTAACCAACTGTCTGTCTGCTATCGAGAATAATCTCACCCCGAACACAGGGAAACAAGAGGACAACAACGACAATTATAGTCAACCACTGTCCGTCTCCTATCGAGACCAACGTCACCCGAACACACAGGGAAACAAGAGGATATAAACAACAATTATAGTCAGCCCTCTGCCTGTCTCCTATAGAGACCAACGTCATTCCGAACACAGGGAAACTAGAGGACAACAACAACAATTATAATCAACCAACTATCTGTCTCCTAACGAGACCAACGTCATCCCGAACACACAGGGAAACAAGAGGTTATCAACAACAATTATAGTCAGCCCTCTGTCTGTCTCCTATCGAGACCAACCTCACTCCAAACACACAGGGAAACAAGAGGACAACAACAACAATTATAGTCAGCCCACCATCTGCCTCCTATCGAGACCAACCACACCCCGAACAGACAGGGAAAAAAGAGGACAACAACAACAATTAAAGTCAGCCCACCATCTGCCTCCTATCTAGAACAACCTCACCCCGAACACACAGGGAAACAAGAGGACAACAACAACAATTATAGTCAGCCCACCATCTGCCTACTATCGAGACCAACATCACCCCGAACACACAGGGAAACAAGAGGACAACAACAACAATTATAGTCAGCCCACCATCTACCTACTATCGAGACCAACCTCACCCCGAACACACTGGGAAACAAGAGGACAACAACAACAATTATAGTCAGCCCACCATCTGCCTCCTATCGAGACCAACCTCACCCCGAACACACAGGGAAACAAGAGGATTACAACAACAATTATAGTCAGCCCACTGTCTATCTCCTATCGAGAACAACCTCACCCCGAACACAGGGAAACAAGAGGACAACAACAACATTGATAGTCAGCCCAATTTCTGTCTCCTATCGAGACCAACATCACCCCGAACACAAGGAAACAAAAGGACAACCACAACAATTATAGTCAGCCCACCATCTGCCTCCTATCGAGATCAACTTCACCCCGAACACAAAGGAAACAAGAGGAAAACAACAGCAATTATATTCAACCACTGTCTGTCTCCTATCGAGACCAACGTCACCCGAACACACAGGGAAACAAGAGGTTATAAACAACAATTATAGTCGGCCCTCTGTCTGTGTCCTATCGAGACCAACGTCATCCCAAACACAGGGAAACAAGAGGACAACAACAAACAATATAGTCAGCCCTCTGTCAGTCTCCTAACGAAACCAACGTCACCCCGAACACTGCAGAACAAGGGGGACAAAGGAACAAGCAATTATAATCAGCCCACTCTGTCTGTCTCATTATCAGGACCAACGTCATCGAACACAGGAAATAAGAGGATATAAACAACAATTACAGTCCACCCTCTGTCTGTACCCTATCAGGACCAACGTCCATCCCAGACACAGAGCAAGAGGGACCAACAACCTTAATTATAATCAACCCTCTGTCACCCTTTAACTGTAGGACCAATCCTCACGCCAGACACAGGGGAATCAAAGGAGGAGGACAACAACAAATTATAAAAGTCAATCCATGTCTGTCTGCTATCGAGAATAATCTCACCCCGAACACAGGGAAACAAGAGGACAACAACGACAATTATAGTCAACCACTGTCCGTCTCCTATCGAGACCAACGTCACCCGAACACACAGGGAAACAAGAGGATATAAACAACAATTATAGTCAGCCCTCTGTCTGTCTCCTATAGAGACCAACGTCATTCCGAACACAGGGAAACTAGAGGACAACAACAACAATTATAATCAACCAACTATCTGTCTCCTAACGAGACCAACGTCATCCCGAACACACAGGGAAACAAGAGGTTATCAACAACAATTATAGTCAGCCCTCTGTCTGTCTCCTATCGAGACCAACGTCATCCCGAACGCAGGGAAACAAGAGGACAACAACAACAATTATAATCAACCAACTGTATGTCTCCCATCGAGACCAACCTCACAGCGAACATACAGGGAAACAAGAGGACAATAACAACAATTATAGTCAGCCACTGTCTGTCTCCTATCGAGACCAACGTCGTACCGTACACAGGGTTTCAAGAGGACAACAACAACAATTATAGTCAGCCCACTGTCTGACTCCTATCGAAACCAACATCACCCCGAACACACGGGGAAACAAGAGGACAACAACAACAATTATAGTCAGCTCACTGTCTGTCTCTTATCGAGACCAACCTCACCCGAACACACAGGGAAACAAGAGGACAACCACAACAATTATAGTCAAGCAACTGTCTGTCTCCTATCGAGAATAATCTCACCCGGAACACAGGGAAACAAGAGCACAACAACAACAATTATAGTCAGCCCACTGTCTGTCTCCTATCGAAACCAACAGCACCCCGAACACACAGGGAAACAAGTGGACAACAACAACAATTATAGTCAGCTCACTGTCTGTCTCCTATCGAGACCAACCTCACTCCAAACACACAGGGAAACAAGAGGACAACAACAACAATTATAGTCAGCCCACCATCTGCCTCCTATCGAGACCAACCACACCCCGAACAGACAGGGAAAAAAGAGGACAACAACAACAATTAAAGTCAGCCCACCATCTGCCTCCTATCTAGAACAACCTCACCCCGAACACACATGGAAACAAGAGGACAACAACAACAATTATAGTCAGCCCACCATCTGCCTACTATCGAGACCAACATCACCCCGAACACACAGGGAAACAAGAGGACAACAACAACAATTATAGTCAGCTCACCATCTACCTACTATCGAGACCAACCTCACCCCGAACACACTGGGAAACAAGAGGACAACAACAACAATTATAGTCAGCCCACCATCTGCCTCCTATCGAGACCAACCTCACCCCGAACACACAGGGAAACAAGAGGATTACAACAACAATTATAGTCAGCCCACTGTCTTTCTCCTATCGAGAACAACCTCACCCCGAACACAGGGAAACAAGAGGACAACAACAACAATGATAGTCCGCCCAATTTCTGTCTCCTATCGAGACCAACATCACCCCGAACACAAGGAAACAAAAGGACAACCACAACAATTATAGTCAGCCCACCATCTGCCTCCTATCGAGATCAACTTCACCCCGAACACAAAGGAAACAAGAGGAAAACAACAGCAATTATATTCAACCACTGTCTGTCTCCTATCGAGACCAACGTCACCCGAACACACAGGGAAACAAGAGGTTATAAACAACAATTATAGTCGGCCCTCTGTCTGTGTCCTATCGAGACCAACGTCATCCCAAACACAGGGAAACAAGAGGACAACAACAAACAATATAGTCAGCCCTCTGTCAGTTTCCTAACGAAACCAACGTCACCCCGAACACTGGGAAACAAGAGGACAAGAACAACAATTATAATCAGCCCTCTGTCTGTCTCGTATCGAGACCAACGTCATCCCGAACACAGGGAAATAAGAGGATATAAACAACAATTACAGTCACCCCTCTGTCTGCCTCCTATCGAGACCAACGTCATCCCGAACACAGAGAAACAAGAGGACAACAACAACAATTATAATCAACCCTCTGTCTGTCTCCTATTGAGACCAATCTCACGCCGAACACACAGGGAATCAAGAGGACAACAACAAGAATTATAGTCAATCCACTGTCTGTCTCCTATCGAGACCAACCTCACCCTGAACACACAGGGAAACAAGAGGACAACAACAACAATTATAGTCAACGCAGTGTCTGTCTCCTGTCGAGACCAACGTCACCCCGAACACACAGGGAAACAAGAAGGCAACAACAACAATTATAGTCAACCCAGTGTCTGTCTCCTATCGAGACCAACCTCACCCCGAACACACAGGGAAACAATTTTAGTCAACCCACTGTCTATCTCCTACTGAGACCAACCTCACCCTAAACACAGAGTGAAACAGTTTTAGTCAACCCACTGTCTGTCTCCTATCGACACCAACCTCACCCCAAACACAGGGAAACAAGAGGACAACAACAACATTTATTGTCAGCCCACTGTCTGCCTCCTATCGATACCAACGTCACCCCGAACACAGGGAAACAAAAGGACAACCACAACAATTATAGTCAGCCAACTGTCTGTCTCCTGTCGAGACCAACCTCACCCCGGACACACAGGGAAACAAGAGGACAATAAAAACAATTATAGTCAGCCCTCTGTCTGTCTCCTATCGAGACCAACCTTACTCCGAACACACAGGGAAACTAGAGGACAACAACTACAATTAGAGTCAACCACTGTCCGTCTCCTATCGAGACCAACGTCACCCGAACACACAGGGAAACAAGAGGATATAAACAACAATTATAGTCAGCTCTCTGTCTGTCTCCTATAGAGACCAACGTCATTCCGAACACAGGGAAACTAGAGGACAACAACAACAATTATAATCAACCAACTATCTGTCTCCTAACGAGACCAACATCACCCCGAACACACAGGGAAACAAGAGGTTATCAACAACAATTATAGTCAGCCCTCTGTCTGTCTCCTATCGAGACCAACGTCATCCCGAACGCAGGGAAACAAGAGGACAACAACAACAATTATAATCAACCAACTGTCTGTCTCCCATCGAGACCAACCTCACAGCGAACATACAGGGAAACAAGAGGACAATAACAACAATTATAGTCAGCCACTGTCTGTCTCCTATCGAGACCAACGTCGTACCGTACACAGGGTTTCAAGAGGACAACAACAACAATTATAGTCAGCCCACTGTCTGACTCCTATCGAAACCAACATCACCCCGAACACACGGGGAAACAAGAGGACAACAACAACAATTATAGTCAGCTCACTGTCTGTCTCTTATCGAGACCAACCTCACCCGAACACACAGGGAAACAAGAGGACAACCACAACAATTATAGTCAAGCAACTGTCTGTCTCCTATCGAGAATAATCTCACCCCGAACACAGGGAAACAAGAGCACAACAACAACAATTATAGTCAGCCCACTGTCTGTCTCCTATCGAAACCAACAGCACCCCGAACACACAGGGAAACAAGTGGACAACAACAACAATTATAGTCAGCTCACTGTCTGTCTCCTATCGAGACCAACCTCACTCCAAACACACAGGGAAACAAGAGGACAACAACAACAATTATAGTCAGCCCACCATCTGCCTCCTATCGAGACCAACCACACCCCGAACAGACAGGGAAAAAAGAGGACAACAACAACAATTAAAGTCAGCCCACCATCTGCCTCCTATCTAGAACAACCTCACCCCGAACACACAGGGAAACAAGAGGACAACAACAACAATTATAGTCAGCCCACCATCTGCCTACTATCGAGACCAACATCACCCCGAACACACAGGGAAACAAGAGGACAACAACAACAATTATAGTCAGCCCACCATCTACCTACTATCGAGACCAACCTCACCCCGAACACACTGGGAAACAAGAGGACAACAACAACAATTATAGTCAGCCCACCATCTGCCTCCTATCGAGACCAACCTCACCCCGAACACACAGGGAAACAAGAGGATTACAACAACAATTATAGTCAGCCCACTCTCTATCTCCTATCGAGAACAACCTCACCCCGAACACAGGGAAACAAGAGGACAACAACAACATTGATAGTCCGCCCAATTTCTGTCTCCTATCGAGACCAACATCACCCCGAACACAAGGAAACAAAAGGACAACCACAACAATTATAGTCAGCCCACCATCTGCCTCCTATCGAGATCAACTTCACCCCGAACACAAAGGAAACAAGAGGAAAACAACAGCAATTATATTCAACCACTGTCTGTCTCCTATCGAGACCAACGTCACCCGAACACACAGGGAAACAAGAGGTTATAAACAACAATTATAGTCGGCCCTCTGTCTGTGTCCTATCGAGACCAACGTCATCCCAAGCACAGGGAAACAAGAGGACAACAACAAACAATATAGTCAGCCCTCTGTCAGTCTCCTAACGAAACCGACGTCACCCCGAACACTGGGAAACAAGAGGACAAGAACAACAATTATAATCAGCCCTCTGTCTGTCTCGTATCGAGACCAACGTCATCCCGAACACAGAGAAACAAGAGGACAACAACAACAATTATAATCAACCCTCTGTCTGTCTCCTATTGAGACCAATCTCACTCCGAACACACAGGGAATCAAGAGGACAACAACAAGAATTATAGTCAATCCACTGTCTGTCTCCTATCGAGACCAACCTCACCCTGAACACACAGGGAAACAAGAGGACAACAACAGCAATTATAGTCAACGCAGTGTCTGTCTCCTGTCGAGACCAACGTCACCCCGAACACACAGGGAAACAAGAAGGCAACAACAACAATTATAGTCAACCCAGTGTCTGTCTCCTATCGAGACCAACCTCACCCCGAACACACAGGGAAACAATTTTAGTCAACCCACTGTCTATCTCCTACTGAGACCAACCTCACCCTAAACACAGAGTGAAACAATTTTAGTCAACCCACTGTCTGTCTCCTATCGACACCAACCTCACCCCAAACACAGGGAAACAAGAGGACAACAACAACATTTATTGTCAGCCCACTGTCTGTCTCCTATCGATACCAACGTCACCCCGAACACAGGGAAACAAAAGGACAACCACAACAATTATAGTCAGCCAACTGTCTGTCTCCTGTCGAGACCAACCTCACCCCGGACACACAGGGAAACAAGAGGACAATAAAAACAATTATAGTCAGCCCTCTGTCTGTCTCCTATCGAGACCAACCTTACTCCGAACACACAGGGAAACTAGAGGACAACAACTACAATTAGAGTCAACCACTGTCCGTCTCCTATCGAGACCAACGTCACCCGAACACA
>JAHLWY010000856.1:0-39928 GCA_020002185.1 Paraescarpia echinospica
TTTTACCGAAGTAAATGCAGACACCGGTTCAAAGATGACAATTTGTGCAGCCAAGAGATTTTCAATTTTGTCTGGCAACATCTAAACACTTCAAACATTGTATATTCTCATTTATATTATAGTTAAACTTGTTCAGTTGTCTTGTCTTGTATATATATATTGTTATCAATGTTCTGAATAAACGTTAATTCATTCGTTCATTCGTTCATTCATTCGTTCGTTCATTCATTCATTCATTGGCTATGTAGGCAGTATTAGGTTAACTGGTTTGTCGCAATATGCTTTCACAATTTATCTTTCTAAACAGAAGGTACCTTTCCAAAGAGAAGGTACTAATGTATATATTTAGATGATTATCACAATGCTGGATGGTAATTAGAGCAATTCAAAGAATGATTTAGTAGCAACATTGTTTACCCTGTAATGTTTGTCGGTCTAATAAAGTATTTCACTCTTAAGATAACATGAATTGTATATTACCAGGATAGCATCCCACAGAATGTACATTATGATGTATGCGTGTGTACGTACAAATGAACATTACATAATGTGGGGGGTTTAGTTTGGGGTAGGTACTAGGTAATGTTTAGCTTTGATGCATGTCCAAGTGCAGGTTTCAAACAATTAATAACAGGTGTTGTTAAATTCTTGTTGGTATATTTGTCAGTCTCAATCAGATACCGATCTTAAATAGTCCCTAATCCTGCATTGTGTATATGGAGTTGGTACAGTGATGCTTGTGATAATGTAGCAAATGCAGGATTGCAAGAAAACGTTGTATATTAAGATTTGTGTGTTGTGAATCGAGGTTGCTATTGATAGCATGACTAGCACGTACAATCACCATTTGAATTTCAAGGTACACCTTTAAAAACAGCTATCCAGATTTCTTCAGGAAATACTCGGTGTTAGTAGAAGAACTAAACTGACTGTTTAATGAACCAGCTGTGGTTCCACCAAGAGACGTATACTGTTATTTCCTGTGCCGAACGTATCTTGAAATTAGTATGTGAACATTCAGTCCTTTGAATAGCCTTAGGCTAATTTTGAGGACTTGTATAGGGGGCATCATAGCCAGGCTGTTGTCTCTTGAAATACAGACATTTGCCATCTTAGTAATGTGGTGGCAATATGAATTCAGTTGGGATACACCACGACATAAGTCCTGCAGTCTACATGGAGAACCATGTGTATGTATAGACATACATATGTAACATGTATGTACATTGTATTGTACAATACTGTTTAGGACTACCATGATGTTAACGAGCTGTAGCGTTGGTGAAGAACATGTTTGTTCACCAGTAGAGGGCGTGCCTGTCTCTATGTACACTGTTCGAGGTGTCCTCCTGGTTGCCATGCAAGTCACATGACACTGTTGCCATGTCATGCAAATTGTGCAACATTCCCATGAATACAATAAAGTTTCTGAAAAATAGTGTGGTTTACATTTTGTCTAGCTTTTAAAGCGTAACGGTCATTACTATGATTTGGTGGGATTTCACTATTAAGGTCACCCACAGGATTGGGTCGAAGTGACCTGAATTCCAAGGTCACCATATTACTTGCTATAATTTACTGTTACACAAATAATTTGGGACTGTCCTAGGGTGACCTTAAATGCGAGGTGGCTGTGTACCGAGGTGACCATACAGCGAGGTTCTGCCATATTTATAAATGCTCTCTGCAGGTGCACTACTTGCAACATGTCAGACAATACACATTGGAAAACCAAAATTAAATCACATTTTCAGGTAATTGGAACTTGCACATTTACATCTGATCCAAGTGAACAACCTTGCAAACTATTTTCACTAGAAAAACATCTGGTCTGAAAATGGCTTGTGTGGAAATGTCGACAGTACTGCACTAAGGTCACGCCTTGACGGCTTTGGGTTGTTGTTACCTGCACACATCTATCAGTCTTCTTGTAATTCATTTCATAGGAAAGAACTGTTTACACATTACATTTTATTTGGATGCTTATCTCATGATGTTGTCTGACCCACAATTAAACATCCTCATATGACAGATTAGTGGAGCCAATTTGTGACTATGACCGTGTCATAGAATTGTTACCGATTCCACTTCTACAATAGGCTGGTGTAATTTCTGAATCGGTAGCAAATCAGAGAACACGGCAACCTACACATGGGACTTGTGGCCATTCTTTAAAACACTTCCCCGATTGGTGCAAGCTAATAGCTGACACCCGCAGTTTCTAGACAAGTGACATAATAGCACCATAATTGGATATAAAGAAACCATTCGTGTAAATGGCCCTTAATTTATTGAACATTTCATAAACTAATCACCTGCATAACATTTGGTATTCAACAGTTGCACAATAACTGAATTAGACTTGTATGGTACAAAAACATCATAAGTTCTTGAGTTCAGGTGTTATGACTTTCGTTTGTGTAGTAAGGTGATATAAATTGACTTTGCTTGCATAAACAGGCTCATCTGTTAAATGCCAACAGATATATGTATAACTCAGAAGAGCTCTAAGACAAATAATTGTTACAACTAATGCCATTGAATAAGATGACGTGCACAAGTACAGCTGCACCTAAAACATCCTGTATAAAACATTAAGGGCAGAATGGCAGCCATAGAATGAGCAAAGCATGCTTCGATTAGAAACATACTTCACTTGTGCATCAACACACATCATTTCTTTACTGGCTGCCCTTACACATACCACACGGAGAAGAGACAAGACAGATACACTAACTCCTACTGAAGAATACAATCAAATAAGACATACGACACTGCACAAGAACCAGCAATATTTTGTGCAATTCTCAAAATAGTGCCAGCTAACTTCAGACTTACATCCATACCGACCACAACATCAAAAGTTCAGACACAACAGAGATTCATGCACAGACTTGTGCCAGAAATTATTTATAGTTGTCTTGCAGAAAAGCTGGACATGAATATTATAATGCGCATTCTGTGTTTACTGTACATGTTTTAAGTCACAAAAGTATGATATGCATTCTGGTAGTGAACAGTTATAGAAATACAGCAAAATTAAAAACAACTGCGCAACTGTTATTTATAACTTCATTGCGTCAAGCACAGCTAAACAAAACTGGTTTCCTATTGGCCCATCATGCATCGAAGCAAATGTTCAGACACGCACAGGCACGCGCAGGTACGCGCCAGCACCCGCAAGCATGCGCTGACACACGCTGGCACGCACAGGCACGCGCAGACACACATAGATACGCAGAGACGCGCACTGATACGAGCAGACACGCGCAGACAAGCACGCACGCGCACGCGCGCACGCGCGCGCGCTCTCACACAAAAATATTGACATCATGTCATGACCTTGGATATACAACATGAAGTAAATAGCAACAGTGACTTCTACGCTGATCTGTTGGTATACCACTCCAGAAGAAGGTATATCCACCAATACCTTCTAATGTCAGAAATACGTGCTACACTAGATGCAATGACCCCCACCGATACGGTGTCACTTGTAAATATAATGTCGTGAGATAGTTAGTACTGGTGGTTGGTAATACGTCTACGACTTGTAGGTAGTGGTTATAAATACCATTGGGGCCGACATGCTTGCTGTGAACATGTATTTATGTTGTAATTTATGAGTTATGTATAGCTAAATAAAGCTAAATGTCATTAAGTTGACCTATTTCAATCTACACTTGTCTTGCATTGTTGCTTTGCATAGGAGGATGTATGTGTCAGGGGCGCATACATATAAATATTAAATCTTAATTGGTACTTCCCTCGCTACATACTAAGGCAGTACGTCATTGTGATCATTTAAATGTGCTTGCTCTATCTAGCAGTGTTCGCACATCCATTGCGCGATGATCATTTTGCTTCCTTGTAAATTTTAGATCCCAAAGAAATAAATGTTTGGAGAACGCGGCCCTAGTTTACCCAGGCGACGGCTAATCTGGTGTGAGGCTTCGTACATTTGTGAACCATTTGAACTGCGGGCAATTGTATTACTGTGATTGGAGGTTTTATTGTGACTGGTTTAACATTACTTCCACCACTCTCTCGATGATGTGAAACTGGATCCATCAGCAAGGACAGGCCAAGACGAGTGAGAGTCCTACAAACTGTGAGTAATCGATCGGAAGAGCACGGCAGTTCTAACAGTCAACCGACCTTAAGTGCTACCATATGGCCAAAGAGCTTGAAACCACAACACAGTGATTGTTATTTGTCCATAGTTGAAAGATGGGTTTGTACAGCGACAGAGCTTGTCCATATCTCGATAGGCACTACACATTTCACCTCTGGGCCCCCATGCTGTTCCGAGATCCCCCATCTAACTAGCCTGGTGCGTCACGGTGACCAGTATCCGTCGGATACCTCGAGTAGGTTGTAATGGGAGTCTTGTTTCAGACGAGATAGAGTATGTTGTTCTCCTCTTGATCCTCTCCTTTCCACTCAAAACACAACCCAACCTTCCATTGACATTACGTTCCACTCACAACGCACCGCAACCTTCCATTGGCATTACCTTCCACTCAAAACACACCCCGACCTTCAATTGACATTACTTTCCACTCACAACACACCCCGACTTCCCGATGACATTACGTTCCAATCACAACACACACCAACCTTCCATTGACATTACGTTCCAATAACAACACACCGCAACCTTCCGTCGACACTACGTTCCACTCACAACACACACAACCTTCCATTGACTTTACGTTCCACTCACAACACACCCAACCTTCCATTGACACTACGTTCCATTCACAACACACCAAACCTTCCGATGACATTATGTTCCACTCACAACACATCCCAATATTTTAATGACATTACGTTCCACTCACAACACACCCAACCTCCCATTGACACTACGTTCCACACACAACACATCCCGATCTTTCATTTACATTTACCTTCCACTCACAACACACACCAATCTTCCATTGACATTACGTTCCACTCACAACACCCCCAACCGTTCTTTGATATTACGTTCAACTCACAACACACCCAACCTTCCATTGACACTACGTTCCACTCACAACACACCCCGACCTTCCGATGACATTACGTTCCACTCACAACACATCCCAAACTTTTGATGACATTACGTTCCACTCACAACACATCCCAGTCTTCTGATGACATCACGTTCCACTCACAACACACCCCAATCTTCCGATGACATTACGTGATGGGAAGCGCAAGGCAATTGCACAGAAGCAACACTGCAAGAAAGAAATAACACTTACGCAAAATTTCACTGTCACTGTAGAGTTGGCCACACCAAGAACAGCTTGCCATTTTGTTAACTAATATATGGGAACTGATCGCATAACCAATGGAGTATTGGTTCAGTTGGTATATTGTACAGGGGCTGTATATGTAATTATGCACGTTCTGCAGGAAAGAGTCAACATTGTCGCGATTGAAACATTACAAAATAATTATGTATGTCCATGAATTATAACAGACTGTGCCCCTCCCCTGCCAATAGAAAGGTTTTGCTTACAGACACAAGCTACAGACGAGCTACTGACGAAGAATCGATCACACACCTGGGCAAACGATTCACCTGTCGTGCGCACATGCAACGCCATTTGGTATCGAAGAGAACCAACCTCGTCGTTCTTCTCGGTTTTAATGACTGGATTATACTTGGATTTCCCGCCGTCGAGCTCTACATAATGGTACATAACCCGTTCCATACAGTTAAACATTTGAAAAAAGGCAGGGCTGTTTCGCAACTGTTCCGCAGTCAACAAGAGAATTGTACAGACCCTAAGGACACTTTATTGGGTAAGTCACTGTTGCGAATTACTTCATGTTGTACATCCGAGGTCTTACGCGTGTGCGTGCTTGTCTGCGCGTATCTGCTCGCATCGGTGTGCGTCTCAGCGTATCTGTGTGTGTCTGTGCGTGCCCGCGCGTGCCATCGCGTGCCATCGCGTGTCATCGCGTGCCTGCGCGTGCCTGCACCTGTCTGCGCGTGCACGCGCGTGCCAGCGCAAGGCAGCGCATGCTTGCGGGTGCAGGCGCGTACTTGCGCGTGTCTGTGCGTGTCTGTGCGTGCCTGTGACCAACTTGCAGCAAACCAAAATCGTACCGTATACATCAGTAGGTAGTGAGGGCTGTACGATCTCAAAAGCCTACTTATAAAAAAGAATTTAATGACCACTAATCGTTTTCGGGCACACCGCTGAGTCAGCAATAATGCGAGACTAATCCTATGCATAAAAAAAGATCAAAGGCTTTGTGGTTGACACTAATGAGTTTGGGAAACCTACTTATAAAAAACGTGATTGATGAGCGATGTAATTTGATACTAATTGGATGATTGACAGTACACTAGAGAGATGCCACCTAGCGGTGAGTGCAGAGAGTATTTTAGTCCTAGCGATCAACGCCGTACCTAGAGCGCGCTGACGTAAGCAATAATGCGTTTAATAATAAAGTATATAAGTTTAGTTTCGTACTTTATAACCATGCTAAAGTATATAAGTTTAGTTTCGTACTTTATAACCACGCTAAAGTGAAGTGGACCACCTATAACTGGGGTAGGAGTTGTGCTGACGTAAGCAATACGCTGGGGTAGGAGTTGTGCTGACGTAAGCAATACGCTAACCATTGTGTATTAAAATCATTGTATAAACGGAGCACTTATAACTGGGGTAGGAGTTGTGCTGACGTAAGCAATACGCTGGGGTAGGAGTTGTGCTGACGTAAGCAATACGCTAACCATTGTGTATTAAAATCATTGTATAAACGGACCACCTATAACTGGGGTAGGAGTTGTGCTGACGTAAGCAATACGCTGGGGTAGGAGTTGTGCTGACGTAAGCAATACGTTAACCATTGTGTATTAAAACCATTGTATAAACGTTGAGATGTCCCCGTATGTGATGTTGACAGCAAGAGGAGCGACGACGACTGCTGCAGCGATAAGGGCTGCTGCCCTACTGGTCTTTGACCCCTGGATGACAGCATAGCTGGCTAACGGCGTTGTTCTGGTGGACGGATTAAAACGAAAGCAATGCGTTTAAATACGTCTAGTCGTGGGATTATCAAATGCATAAATACACTAACATTCAGTAGGGTGTTTATGCATTGAAAATTGACGCGTGAAAACGTGAGTAGTGACTGGAATATTTATTAATATAGCAGCGTTCGCCCGCGACCGACGGGTTGGCGCCTGTCGGTCGCCGGCGAGGAGGCCGGCGGAAGACTGAAGCCTTCCCGCCGATAGAGTTGTTGGCGCCTGTCGGTCGCCGGCGAGGAGGCGATCTCCGGCGGAAGACCGAAGCCTTCCCGCCGATAGATTTCTGGAGGCGTTAGTGTTCTCCATAAACCGTTAGGTAGCTTCATGAGAAACACTCGCGCTAGATCGGGAACAATTTCATCGTCACTGTAGTAAGCTGCTGCTGCTGTGACATTGGTCGCCGGCGCACGGACGGACGGCGTGACCTTGCATGTTGGTGTCGACTTTGTCGTCGACGCGTCGGGCAGGACAATCGCCCTACGCGGGGTATATCCGTCCCTTGTAGGCAGTTGGATCGGTCTATGAAATAGACAAAGGATGAATAAAATGAGTGAGATAGTAAATTGAAATTATTGGTAAAATACATTGTTTAAATAAAATGCATGCATGTTTAAACGGTAAAATGCGTACTAGTATGCATTAAATAATACAACATGCATTTAAACGATAAAACAATTTAAATAAAAACGTGCATTTAAATAAAATGTATGCATGTTAAAAATACATGTGTTTAACAATAAAAACGTGCATTTAAATAAAATGCATGCATGCATGTTTAAACGGTAAAACTAGTGAAAAATAAATAAATAAATAAAATATTTGAAGTAAATAAAATGCATGCATGCAAAACTAGTGAAAACATGCATTACAACAATAAAAACGTGCATACTAGTAAAACATTTAAATAATAAAAACATGCATTTAAATAAAATGCATGCATGTTATAGTAAGCACTGTTTAAATACAACAATAAAAACGTGCATTTAAATAAAATGTCTTACCGTGGTTTCGTTGTGGCCATGTTGTGAGAGCGATGGGTGGAGACGACGTGTTTGCGTGGTTGTAAAAGCGTGTATGAAATGTGCGCGTCGTGAAAACAGCGGTGGCGGCGGCGCATGACACTACGACTGATTTTGATTGACATGTGAACGGAGAACAAAGGGATTTTTACAAACGTTAAACGAAACGTTAAAAGTACGAAATTAAACGTTATATACGATCACTGGAGGGTCAGGAAACACGAGATGCGTATATATTAGAGAAATTTGCGGTAAAAGTCACATTTGACGATGAATGCACTGACGTGAACGTTAGCTTTTTTTCCTAAAACAAATTCCTCGGAGAGTAAACGGAATGCGTTAAGCGCACATGTGTGACATCTGTTGCGCGTGACTTAACGAGTTGGAATGTGAACGGAGAACAATGGATTTTTACAAACGATAAATGAAACGTTAAAAGCGCGAAATAAAACGTTGTATAAGATCGCTGGGGGATCAGGACACACGAGATGCATAGATATTAGAGAAATTTGCGGTAAAAGTCACATTTGACGATGTATGCACTGACGTGAACGCTAACTTTTTTCCGAAAACAAAATGCCTGGGTTGGATGAAGTATGCGCGACGATAATTGAAAAAAGATAAGGATATGAGTGAAGTGCGCATGCGCGTTATAGTGTAGACAATGACATTTCAAAAACAATAAACGAAACGTTAAAAGCACGAAACTAAACGTTGTATAGATTCTCTGTGGAGTCAGGACACGCGAGGTGCATCGATATTAGAGAAAATCGATGTAAGGAGAGATTTAACGGCGAATGTACCGAGGTGACCGGATGCTTTTTTTCGAAAACAAAATGTCTGAAATGTACGAGGCACTCACACTGATAATTGAATGACGTGACGTATTAGGGTGAAGTGCGCATGCGTGTTATTTGGAAAAGGTATAAAACGGGTGAGAAAATGTTATATTGTATGACGCCGAACTTCTAACCGTGTATTCGTTCTACAGAGCAGCAAGCAGCAGACGTTCTTCCGCAACATGGCGGATGAAAGTCAACAACAACAAACAAAAAAGTCGAAGGCGCCGCGTAAGCAGTCGATGAAGGCGGCGGCGGCCAGCAGCAGTCAACCTTCGGCACTGATTGCAGCCTTGTCAACGGGGGTGTCACCGCCCGTTAAGCGTCCCGTTACGCTGATCGCGGCCCCGTTGACGGTCGGCCGAAAACGGAGCGCCGAAGAGGCGCGCTTGGAACAGCCCGACGAGACGGCAGCGCAGCCCCCGGTCCTGTCGCGGAGCGGTTCGATGGAACGTGAATCGACGGCGTCGACACGCGCCACAGCGGTGAGTCTGAGACATCTGAAGTGCGCCGTCAACGGCGTATATAGAATCCTGTCACCCGTTACGATCGAGGCCGTCTCGTACAAAGGCGAACCCGGCACCACCTATTTGGGATGTTCCCGTTGTCGCCGGAAATTACAGACAAACAAAGACGGGGTCCTGATATGTCGAACGCACGGGGAAGTGTTTGTACCGAAATATTTCTTCGCGTTGCGTGTGATGGTGAAGGACGGCGAGGAGGACGAAGATGAGCTTTGGCTTACGTTGTTCGATAGCCAAATGTCTAATCTCGTCGAGTTCACGGCCGAGTACCTGACGGAATTGAACGAGGAGGATCTCCGCGATACCGTGCTCGAGTTAACCGGTACTAAAGTGGAGATTAGTGTGCGGAAGACGACTTGGAACGGGGACCCCTCGTATACAGTCCGCACACTAAAAAGATATGACGACGACGATGACTAATGTTGTTGTTGTTGTGTTGTTTGTAGGAAGAGGAGGAAAATTGGCCGCTACTGGTAGATTTATTGAAGCACGCCAACGAACGACAACGAATGAGAGATCGTCAGGGGCTGGAACTAAGCAAGCAGAGCTTTGAACTATTAGCCGAGTCGGCCGAGCAATATATAAGAGCGTTTTGGTTGGCCTATGAAGCAAGCCTATTTCGTAGTAGTTTGATGTACTAACAGTTGTGCTTTATGTGCTTTAGGAAGTGCGCTGCGTACTCCAAAAAATGCTTGCGAACAACGAAAGGATTCGCGCTCAGTACGACGAGGTTGCAACGTTCGTAAGAACGTTGTAGAAACGGGGTGTGCCGGCGGGGTCAGTGGAGGAGGAGGAGAAGAAGGAGGATGAGGACTAATCATAATAATGTGTTGTAGGACGCTCTGATGCAACACACCAGACGTGAATGTATGAGCGACTTCATACACGCGTTGCTGACGGTGATATCACGTAAAGAGTAGAACTGCTTTGTGCTGTAGGGTAGTGGCGGAGGAGTACGTGACGCTCACGTATTGGAGGCGATAATTGAGGAGGCGCTGGGATCGCCCCGAACGCGCCCCCCTCCACCGACGTATAACGACAGCCTGGCGACGATGGGACCGTACTGGAGCGTATCGGAGGAGCTGGGGACGTGTCGGCAACTCGTCGTGCCGAGCCGGAGTCAGTTGATCGTACGTTACGAACGACTGGCTATGGATCTCATCGCCGAGACTATCGGCGAAATGGTTCTGGAGAAGGCACGAGACCATTGCGGGCTATGCGAATCAAATGAAGGCTGCCCCTACGTTCACATGGCCGGCTATCGCGCGGGGCGGCCGAATCGCGTCTACATGCAACGTTACGTTAAGCCGGGGTGTATCGTGACGCGACACTTCAACGAGGTCATGGAAACGTTCCTACGACGATCACTTATTCCGTGTTTTACGAGACTAGTCCATATACTAAGCGAGACTACGGTGACGATTTCTTCCGGTGATCAGCAGCCGCAAACGGGCCGTGCAGGAGAATTGTATTTGGTCCAATTCGTATCCAACTGGTTGTTGGGGACGAATTGGCGAGATTACATGAATCGCGTGCAACTCGAGTCGGCCGTGCACACGTACGTGCAACGTCGGAGCGGACTTGAATGAACGAACACTAGTAGAATAGAGAACATTTGCTTGCTATCGAAACGAAGGCTTCACACTGTTGTAAAAGTACCGAATAACACGTTGAAAATGTTCTTTCCGTTTCCGAGTTACCTAGTTAGAAAAATTACCGCTAGTTAGAAAAAACCACCGCTAGTTAGAAAAACCACCGCTAGTTAGAAAAAACCACCACACAGTTAGAAAAATCTTCCCGCTACACACCACCGCTAGGGTTAGTTAGAAAAACCACCACACAGTTAGAAAAAGCTTCCCGCTACACACCACCGCTAGGGTTAGTTAGAAAAACCACCACCACACATTCTTCCCGCTAGGGTGTAGTTACCACCACCACCACCACCGTCACCGTCGCCGTTATAAATAGCGACGCTCGAAAAATATCATTAGAGAGAATGCCGCCACCACCATCGCCATGGCAATGTCCGAAATGTGGGCGCTATTTCGCGACGCAGTCGATGTTAGAACGACACGTAAAGAGTTCGAAAAAGTGCGGCGACGAAGCGCTATGCGTAAAAGGTCGAGAGTGTCCAAAATGCGGCAAGCTATACACCACGCGTTACGCTATGCTACGACATCTGAGGCTGCAGTGTGGCCGTTCGTCGCCACCTAGTAGTGAATCAGTGGAGGCCGCCGCTAGCGCGCCGCCGTCGCCCGACGATCTACAGCGTGTCGTAGACGAGCACCGGCGTAGCATAGAGACGTCGGTGGCGCGCGGCGTCATACAGTCGCGTTACAACTATCGTATGACCGCCTGTACGAGTACGCGCGTACTCGAACCGCGTCTGAGGGAAATGTTTCGCGCGCAAAAGAACGCGTTTAAAATTAACGTTAGTTATGGTTTTGTATTACGCCACAAGGTGTCGGGTCGGTACCGATATTTTCATTCTTCGTGTAACTGTTGCGGACGCCTCCTCGAAACACCCGCCCTAGTTACCGATAGTCGTTCATTCGAACGATTCCTCGACGCCGTGCGCACTACCGACGTACTGCAGTACGCCATCGCGCAGCGTCCCGACTCGGGATGGATCGTCGAGCTCGTAACTAACGCCACCTACTTCGTGAACGTCATCATCAATCATCCTATCGGCTGTGTTGGCGTGACGACGCTTCCCGCCTACGTGCGCCTCAACAGGTCCATCGTGTCGTTGACGAACGATGTTCGAGGCGCGCCCTACGACGACCATCTGTGTCTCTTCCGATGCATCGCCCTTCACCTGCAAGGTCACCGACGAGGTCAAAGTATCCGTCATACGAACCGTTTAACGAAAGACGCTAAACGTCTGCACGCGCGGTATCGTAGCGACACGGCGACGACCTCGAACGGTGGCGGCGTGCGCCTGAACGAACTGGATCGCGTGGAGACGGTTTTCGGCATCAACGTCGTCGTCTATCGTCGACTGACGAACGACGTCGCCGAACTAGTCCGTCGATCGCTCGAAGCGCACCCCACGACGCTGAACGTCAACCTGTACGAGTCGCACTTCTCGTACATAAGCGATCGGCGCGCGTACACGAAAACGTACAAATGCGGGAAATGCGGCAGCGTCCTCTGGCGGAGCACGTACAAGTTACGGCGTCACGAAGCGACGTGCGAAGGCGGCGTTCGTCACGTGTTCCCCGGCGGCGTCTACCGACCGACGGCGTCCGTATTCGAGCGGCTCGACGACGAAGGCATCGACGTCGGCGACGACGACCTGCGCTACTACCCGTACCGCGCGACGTTCGATTTCGAGTGCTATTTCGCCGATAACGATCTGCCGACGAATAGCGACAAATGCCGCTGGATCGCGCGACACGAACTGCTCAGCGTGAGCGTCGCGTCGAACGTGCCCGGTCACGAAGCGGCGCGCTGTTACGTCACGACCGGCGATTCGTCGGAACTCGCGCGTCGCCTCATCGACGACCTGGAAGCGGTGAGCGCGGCGGCGTGCGCGATTCTACGTCCCCGCTACGACGCGACCTTCGAGGCGCTCGACGCGCTCGACGCCGACTGGCGGCGACGATGCAACGACGACGACGACGCCGACGCGTCACCGTACGCCACTCTCGCCGACCGGCTGTGGACGTACCTTCGACAAATGCCCGTATTGGGATTCAATTCGGGTAAGTACGACTTGAACGTCGTCAAAAAGTACTTGACCCCCCTGCTCATAACCGACGACGCGCAGCACACGTCGTCGGCGTTTACCATTAAACGTCAGAACAATTACATGTGCCTGTCGACGACGACGTTGAAGTTCCTGGACATAACGAATTACCTCGCGCCCGGCGTTAGCTACGATCGCTTTCTGAAAGCGTACGGTTGCTCGGCAACGAAGGGCTACTTCCCGTACGAGCACATCGACGCGTTGTCGCGTCTGGACGAAACCGCCCTGCCGTCGCGCGAAGCTTTCTACAGCCAGCTGAAACGCGAGGGAATCTCCGCGGAGGCGTACGAGATTTGCGCGACGGCGTGGCGCGACGAGGGCATGACGTCGATGCGCGATTTTCTTGTGTGGTATAACAATCGTGACGTGGCGCCGTTTCTCGAGGCCGTCGATCGCCAGTTCGCCTTCTATCGGCGCCGACGTATCGACATGTTCAAGGACGCCATCAGCGTACCGGGGTTGACGTTGTTGTACCTGTTCAACGACCTGCCGAAGTCGATCCATTTCTCGCTCTTCAACGAGCCGAACAAAGATCTGCACCGTCTGCTGCAGGCGCAGATCGTCGGCGGCCCGTCGATCATCTTCGCGCGCCACCACGAGGCCGACGTGACGTCGATTCGTGGCGGCGCGCCGTGCCGATCGATAGTAGGCTTCGACGCAAACGGCCTCTATCTATGGGCGATAATGCAGGAGATGCCGACGGGCTGGTACACGCGCCGACGCGCTGAGAACGCCTTTCGAGCGGAACGCGTGCACCGCTACGGTCGTATGGCCGTGGAGTGGTTGACGCGCGTGGAGGCGGAAACCGGCGCGCGTATACGTCACCAGTTGAACGGACGCGAGAAGCGCATCGGAAAGTACCGAGTCGACGGCTGGTGCGCCGCCACGCGAACGGCGTACCAATTTCACGGCTGCTATTTTCACGGTTGCCCGACGTGTCAGGCGCACGTGACGACGAACGCCGTCAACGGTCAACCGATGACGACGCTGTACGCCGCGACGATCGCCGTGACCGCCTACCTGCGCCGTTTCGTCGACGAAGTCGTCGAAATGTGGGAGTGCCAGTGGCACGCCGTGCAACCGCCGGCGGTGCCGACGCCGCCCGACGCGTCACGATGGCAACCGACCGCCGCCATTACGCTCTCGACGATACTGGAGGCGGTGCGCGACGGCTCTCTGTTCGGCCTCGTGCAGTGCGATATCGCCGTACCGGAAGCGCTGCGCGACAAGTTCGCCGAGATGCAGCCGGTATTCAAGAACGTCGATATCGCGCGCGACGATCTCAGCCCGTTCATGCGCGACTACGCCGAATCGCACGATCTCCTCACGCGACCTCAACGCACGCTCGTCGGTAGCTACTTCGGCGCGGCGATCTTGCTCGCGACGCCGCTCCTACGCTGGTATCTGGCGCACGGGCTCGTCGTCGAGCGCGTCTACCAGATCGTCGAGTACGCGCCGATAGCGTGCTTTCGCCGCTTCGGCGACGCGGTTTCGACGGCGCGCCGCGAGGGCGATATCGATCCCGACAAATCGATCATCGCCGATACATTTAAACTTCTCGGGAACAGTTCCTACGGGAAAACGATTACGCGCGTCGATCGGCACCGGGAAATCAAGTACGCGACGCCGGTCGGCGCGTCGATGCTCGTCAACAATCGGCGCTTCCGGCAACTGGACGTCGTCGTCGACGACGCGCTGTACGAGGTGGCGCTGAATAAGCGTAAAATCGTCTACGGCCTGCCGATACATATCGGCTATTTCGTATTGCAGTACGCAAAATTGAGAATGCTGGAATTTTATTACGATTTCGTCGACGCCTACATTCCCCGTCCGCTCTTCCAGTACTGCGCTATGGACACCGACTCGGCGTACATAGCCCTAGCCGGACGTGACGTCGACGCGCTCGTACCGGAAGAACGTCGCGAACACTACTTCCGGAATCGTTCGCTCTGGTTTCCGGCCGAATGCTGCGACGCGCACGTGGACGCCTACGTACGACGGCGCGTCGCCGGACTAGCGTGGGACGGCGAGGCGGCCTGCTGCGCGCGCCGACGCCTGTTCGATCGTCGAACGCCGGGTCTCTTCAAAGAAGAGTGGCGCGGCGACGGGATCGTGGCGCTGTGCAGCAAAACCTACTACTGCTTCGGCGGCGTCGCCGGTCCGAAGTACAGCACGAAGGGACTCAGCAAGCGACATAACGCCGACATCGACGAGCACACCTTCCTCGCCGTACTGCGCGACCGTCGCAACGGCGTCGGCTGGAACCGCGGTTTCCAAGTGAAAGACTCGTCCGTGTTGACGTACGTTCAAGAGCGCGCGGCGTTGAGCTACTTCTACGCTAAACGCCGCGTGCTCGACGACGGCGTCACTACGGCGCCGATACTCGTCTAACTCGTAAACTCGTCTAACTCGTCTACTACTAACCTAACCCCCACCACCCCCCCTAGGGGTAGTTTCTGTATGTATGTATGTATGTGTGGGTAATAATAAACACCAACAATTGTATACATCATTTGTTCGTTTTTATTTCTACTACAAGCGGTGATTAATGAGGTTTTAATAAATCGTGTACGAGACAGTCATTGTTCACCCTATCGGTGCCGAATAGGCTCTGGAACGTCGTCAACGGCATCCCGCGACATCGGAGGAGAAGGTAGGCGACGCAATATTGTCCGCACACGTTAGAGATGACGCTCTGCAGGCGCTTGTCGTTGTACGTCCACGCGTCGCCGCAGTGGCGGCGCAGGAAGGCGCGGAAGTCGGCGTGCAGCGGCGGCAGACCGTACGAATCGAAGTACTCGCCTCGTCGGTCGACGCCGACGTAGACGGCCACCCAGTGCTGTCCCGGTTCGCCGCCGTCGTCGGTGTTGCACACGAAGGCCGTCGGGTAGGTGGTGCCGGCGGCGGCGGTAAGTAGCGCGTCTTTAGGCACGACGCCGACGACGATACGTTTAGCGTACGTATCGAGTTCCAGACGACGCATCAGTTGAAACGTATCCATAGTTACTACCAGTCGTAAATGACGTTCCGGTTCCGGTCGATTTCCATCACCGTTTCGAATTCCGCGTACACGACGACGTTCACCGGACGCGCTAGCGGCGTCTCGAAATGCATATCGACGCCCACGCACCCCTGACGCACGACGTTGAAATGGTCGCCGTCGCAACAGTCGGGGGTCAGGTCGAAACCGAAGATGCTGTAGCCGGCGCCGAAGTCCGTGCGCGATACGTCGTTCCCCTCGTCCTCGAACGCCTTTCCGGTCGCCTCGAAGAGATTCATGTAGCTGCGCACGTACCGGTTGTGCGGGAAGTCCGGCTGCAGCGGCTTGCTCGGCACCTGACGTCCGTCGACGACGAGCGACAGGAAGTTTATGTCGTTGTGACGCGCGTCGAACGGATTTCTAGTGTAGTCGCCGTTGTAGGCGACGTTGTCGATCATCATCAGGAAGAGGCGTTTCGGAATCGCACCCATGTACAAGTTCTCGTGCGTGTGCGATAGCGCGCCCGCCGTTATCGAGAACGATTTGCAGTCGACGCGACGCATCGGATACTTAGCCGTTCCCAACGCCCACGCTTTGATATGTCCCATCTGGACGGACGGGTTCAACTTCACTTTTCGCACGTGCAGTCGAATCGCCTGCAGCACGATGCGCCACCCCGGTACGACTTGCGCGCCCATCAGCGAGAAGGCGTCCTTCGCGCGCACTATGCGCACTTTCGTGTCGACGCCGTTCGGTAGGTGTTTGTTTAGCATAAACGCGTCGACGTGCAGGCGTCCCATCATCTCCACCTCGTGGCTATCGGCCGTCGCGACGCGTCGCGACTCGAAACCGACGTTGGCGTTGCCGAGCGTGTCCATCCGTCCGGCGGTGTCTTTGTACCACAACGACGCCGTGAGATGCGAACGTTTCGCGTCGCTACCGTAACTTAGCAACGTCTCGAGGTAGGCCCGGTACGCGTACGTATTGGTCGACGGCGTCACGAGGGTGTTGTTCAGCGACACGTCGATTTGACTGATCATCGAATGCAGGAAATTGTTGACCGGCGCCACCGCGGCCGCGGCCGCCAGATCGGTACCGTCCCCCTGCGTCACTTTGAAGCGCACGTACAGTTGAATGCTCGCCAGGTCCGTATAGTCTTCGCCCGAACCCGGCACGAGGAACTCGATAGGGCCGCCGGCGTCGAGAGTCGTCAGCGGCTGGTAGACGGTCCAATGACTACTCTCGATGCTCGTCTGCGTCACCGGTCCGCTGAACAGCTCCAGTTCGGCCTTCACGCCCTCGCACGTCGAGCCGTTCACGAACGCCATCGTTGTCGTCCGTTCGACGTCTTCCGCCTACTGACGACCGTCGCCGCTAGCCGCGCTCTCTTTATGCCGCCGCCGCCGCCGCGGCGGTTTTTCTTACGTCGAGTTGACTTAATAGCGTATGCAGGATCGAATCTCCTCCGCGCGGCGCCATCACCACCACTACGACGCGCACTCGAAAGTACGGCGACTGGTAGACGGTCCACTGACCGCCGTTCTCGAGTGCGCGCTCCATCGTCGTCGTTACTCGTCGAATATGTCCGTTCGACGCGCTCTTTTCCGCCTACTGACGGTCGTCGCCGCTAAGCGCGCTCTCTTTACGCCGACGCGGGGACGGCGCTGCTGCTGCGTCTTTTTTTGCTTCTTCTTCTTCTTCTTTGGCGCCGCCGCCTGCGGATTCAATAGGCCGTCGAGAAGATCGGCGCCGGCCTCCTTCGCGCGCCTTTTTAGCGACTGTTTCAGATTGCCGCCGGCGACGACGTCGCGCGCCACGTGCATGCCGGTGTTGAGCGCCCGTTTTCCCAACGCCATCGCGCCCCTCTTGATAAGCGGCATGGCGCTTCGAAACAGACTCCCGAAGAGATTACCCAGACCGTGACCTCGTTGACCCCGAGCGCCGACGAAGACCGGCAGCTGTCCGCCGACCTGACGAACGTAGTAGTCCACGTACGGGTTCTTCGACGACATGTTAAAACAATTTCGATTTACAACGTCTGAAGTGAAGCGTCGTCACCACCTTCCCCTGCTCGAATGGTATCGGTTGGCCGTGATCGTCTCTTATATCGACTTCGACCTCGTCGAATTGATTCCGCATCAGCTTAACGTATTGCACGCGAACGAACGATTCCGAAACGACGTCACCGTTCTCACCGCGGACGGCGATGTTTCGAAGCAGCGGCGCGAACACGTCACCGACGACGCGCGGTTCCACGAGATCCGTGTACACGTACAGACTCTCGATGCCCGCCGACATGTTCACCGTATCGCGACCTTCGTACTCGAACGTGTACGCGGCGGGCGACGTGCTGATGACGGGTCTCGTCGCCGGCGCGGGACCGAACGCGGACGAACTCATGATCGTGTTGCTATGGAAACCTAGCACGTGTCTCAGACGGCTCGTATGAGGTATGATAAATTCGACACCCGCCGACAAACGTAGCGTAAAGCGGTTAGAGACGGCGCAGTATTCTAGCACGGCCTTGGCCTTGCTGGTGTGTAATTTCTCTAGTGCCTCGTTGATCCTGTTGCACAACGTATAAACGTTGTTGTAGAAACCGTGAGGAATCGTCGTCTGACGATATATCAGCACGGTCGTGCCGTCTTCGTCTATCTGCGTGTAAACGCCCCGTTCGCCCGCCGCGCAAGTCAGATAGAAGTAGGCGTCCTTCTTTCTCACGTTGTACCACGTGTGCGGATACTGTACCGACACGGCGCCGCATTCCCACTCCCCCGACAGGTCGAAACGTCGCGGCAACGTCGTGACGTAGTGCGTCAACGTATTTTCGGGGTGACGTTTCATAGACGCGTTGCTCGGCAGCGTCAGGTAAAAATCAGACGAGACCGCCATCGCGTTGTCGTCGACCGACACTCATAGACGGACTCGGGAGCAGGTAACCGAGACAGCTGCTCAACAGCGCCGTCCACAGGTTGGAGTCACCTTGACCTTTCGTCAGATTGTATATACTAACGGCGATGACGAAGTACAGGACGACGACCTGACAGAGGAACACGATTTCGGCCTTAGGGCATTCGTTGCCGCAGATTCGCCATGGAACGGGTTCGGCGGCGGTTGCTGTTGTAGCGTCGATGGAGTCCGCGTTGCGCTCGTCGTCGACGACGGACGATTCGTCGGCGTTCGTTCGACGCTCGCCACTCGAGGTAGTTTCGTCGTCGTCGCACATCGTCGCGCCACTGCGCCCTGTCGATGCAACAGGGACCTTTATACGGTAAGAACGAAGAGCCGTTGCATAGTCCCGCCTCGTGCAGTCGCCAGCAGCCGGTGTGACGCATCCAACGATTCATCATAGGTCCACGAGCGACTCGGCGTCGATCCAGCTGTTGAATGAGGCCGGATATCCGCTCCATTTTACGAGCGCCCCCGAACCGCCGCCACGACGTCGACGACGCCGAATAACCGCCTCTACGCGATATAGTTTGTCTTTCGGAACGACTACGCGTTGTAGTTCCTGTTCGTAGAAGGCGCCCTCTATCGGCGTCTCGGCGTCGTCCTTGAGGCGATAAACGGGCGGTTCGGAAGGGTGCACCTCTACGACGGTGAACAGCTCCTCGCTCCAGTTAGCCATGTATCCTTTTTTGAAATGACCCCTCGTCTTGCTGGTACGTACGCGATCTCCCACGCGTAGTTTCGGTTTTCGTCGTCGTTCGACGCCATCCCCACCGTACAGTCGTTGCCATACGGCCTCCTGATTCGTCGCGTCGACACTCGCCGGCGTCCTACCGATGCTTCGGTGGTAGGCGTTGTTGTACGATTGCACGAAATCCGGTAACGCCTCTACGTAGCGCAGCGTTTCGTGTTTCGTAAAATAGCGCCACATACGCGTCTTCAAAGTTCGATTAAACCGTTCCACGACGCTCGCTTTGGTCTCCTCGTTATGCGTCACGAAATGATGAACGCCGCGACTCTTTAGCAACGTTTGCAGGGGTCGGTTCAAAAACTCGCTCCCCTTATCGGTCTGCAGCGTGTGCGGCGTCTCGTCGTCGTCGTTCAGCAGGCGCTCGAAGGCCGCGACGAGCGACGCTCCGGACTTATTCTTCAACGGAACGCACCACGCCCGCTTCGAAAACACATCGATCACCGTCAATAGGAATGTTATACCGTCGTTGTGCGTTTTCAGTCTAGTCAAGTCGACCAGATCGGCTTGCCACTGCTGGTTTCGACCGCCCACGATGACGCGACGTCGTTTGAAATGACGTCTAACCGGTTTGTGTAGGGTATAGGCGTCCTGCGACGCTAGCCACCTCTCGACGGCCGGACGTCGGAGCTTCGACGCCCGGTGCAACGCGTCGACGCCTCCGTAACTCCCCACCCGTTTCGGATCGAAGTACGCGTTATTCAGCTCCTCGTCGTCGTCCTCGTCGACGTTTCGTTGCTGTCGAGGCTTTCGTTTTGGACGACGACGACTCCACCCGGACACCATGACGACGACGACGACGACGACGATGATACGATTATACAGAACGCGATAAGCGCGATGATGAAACCGACGACGACGACGATGATGATCGCTCGTCGTGACGTCATCACGACAACGTATCCCACGCCGTGACGTCCATCGAAACGGATCTGCGTTTAGGTTCGCCTCGCATCCGACGTCTCCGCTCAGTCGGCGCTGCTGATGAACTAGACGTCGACGGTCTCGTCATCCTCTCTTCTAGTAGCTGCTTCCGTCGTCGCTCCACGTACGAACGATAGCGCGGGTTGCCTACGAATTCCATAGGGATATTCATATCCTTCATGTGCAATCCGAACTCCCGCCATCCTACGGGCGCCGTCGTCTTCGATCTCGTTCGCATGAGATCGTTTACTAGATCGACCATATTACTCCCCGCGATCGCTTTACCGTCGTACACGAATTCACCGCGATCGTTCCATCGAGACAACGGATCGGCTTTCATTTTTTCGATCAGCAGTCTCGTCTTCTCTTTCAACGTTTTCGGCATACTGGCTACGATTTCGCGCTCTATCGTCTCCGATGATGGTGGCGGCGCCGCCGCCGCCGCTGCTGGCGCCACCGGTACCGCGGGTGTCTCGCCGCTGTTCACCACCGACACGCGTACCGGTTGCGCCGCTCGAGCCGCCTCTATCGTATTGTACCGACTCAGCAGTTGATTGTACGACGCTACCTTTTCTCGTTCCGATAAATCCGAACGTTCTAGAATGTCCTTCATGTCACTGTCAAGACTACTCAGCACACGTGATCGAGGCGTGCTCGACGACTGATCGACGCGTGGCAGGAGGCTTTCCACCAATCGTGGATCGACCAACGCCATCTTCTTCGCGTACTGCATCAATTACCGCCGGCGCCACCGCCGAACACCTGTCTGAGCAGCGGCAAGATAACGGTACTCGCTAACGGCGCTAGCAGGGCCGTCAAAAAACCACCCGCACCCTTTTGCAAGATGACACGCTTCTGCTTACGCGTCACGTGTTTGTCGACGAGTTTACGCAGGTGATCCCGGTATTTCGACAATACGCGTTTCTGTTTCGGCGACAACTTCACGTTCCCTTTCAGAATGTTGTACGCGCAATCGCACAGACTACAAATGAGACCGGTGTCCGCGTGGGCGAGTAGCGCTTTTCGCAGAGCGATGTTCCGCTTATGTCTCTCCAACAGCTGCAGGGCGACGATGTGTCTCTTTATTTGATTCGTCGGTCCCGCCACCTTCGGTCGTCTCTTCGCTCCCGTCACGCGCCCCGTCATAGCGACTAATAAACGTACGTCCCGTCATCCCTCTCTTCTTATAGTCCGCCGCCGCCGCCGCCACCACCACCACCGCCGCCACCCTTCCGTACGTACACGTACTGAAGGCCATCGTCCGGAAATATGCACGTACGCAAACGCATGTCCTCTTCCGTTTCCTGTTTCAGATCCACGAATAGATACCCGTACGCCGACGACGTCGCGTCTTTGAAAGCCTCTATCATGTAGTTGACCTTTCCCGGGTACATCTGTTTCGCTAGGTGACCTACTTGACCCGCGTCTCGAGGACTCTTGAATAGCACTATGTATTGAGCGTTCAGGCTGATTGTACGGTTTTCTTTCCCTTTCGGAAACATGTTCTGACGTAATTGTACGACCGACGTATTACAATGATGACTTTTTTTTAGTAAATAGTACCGTCACCCGGCTATCGGTCTCCTCCATGAGGTCGTCGAGTACTAGAAGCGTTCTCGCTTTACCGTCTAAACGTTTCGGATCCGGCAGGCCGTCTACGAACTCTATTTTCGAAGACATAGACGCGTAGCCGCTCTGCCACTGTCCGTAACACCACAGGATTTTCTCCGGCGGCGGATCGATCATAGTGTCGTAACGTATCAAACGCTCGACGAACGTCGTCTTACCGCATCCCGTAGGACCGGCTACTATACACGTAAAAGGATGCTTCAACGACGGTCCGTTCATTTTTCACGACTGAACGACGAACACTTTTTTACGCGTTTTTATACTCATCGCGCAACTCCATCAACAGTTTACCGAGCGTGTTCTTCCCCGGATCGCCCGCGATTCCGCTACCCCAGAAACCCTCCTTACTCGCTACCCATTCCACCAATTCGACGTCCCCGGTCGCCAACAGTGCAGCCTTCAAATTGCTCGATCCGTCAAACTTCCTCTTCAACAACATCTTCATACATTCCACCCTAATGTCGGTCCATTTGTTTCTCATTCTCTTTAGTCGAATGTCGTAACTGCGTCGTTTCGCTGCGTAAGAGCTTCGCGAACTTTTGATTATTTCGGCGCATTCCGAGTCCTCGTAGAATATCGCTTTCCTATACTGATAGGCGTGCTCGACGGATCGAAAGCCTCGACCGAACGCCGACAGTCGACGCATATACATATTCGACAAGAACGACCGCGATCCACCAAACCTTATAGGCGACGACGACATCGTACCGACTACCGATCACCCGCTACCGCCACCGCTTATATACCACTCATAAAAAGTTGCGACTAACCTTTCGATCCCTAAGATTTTGCCCCGGTTACCGCTAGGTGGCCTCTCGAATCTACAAACGCATTACGTCAGCGTTGAGGACTACGAATGTTCCATGGTTTTAGCGTGGTTAGCGCGATAAACGCAATATTGCTTACGTCAGCGCGCTCTAGGTACGGCGTTGATCGCTAGGACTAAAATACTCTCTGCACTCACCGCTAGGTGGCATCTCTCTAGTGTACTGTCAATCATCCAATTAGTATCAAATTACATCGCTCATCAATCACGTTTTTTATAAGTAGGTTTCCCAAACTCATTAGTGTCAACCACAAAGCCTTTGATCTTTTTTTATGCATAGGATTAGTCTCGCATTATTGCTGACTCAGCGGTGTGCCCGAAAACGATTAGTGGTCATTAAATTCTTTTTTATAAGTAGGCTTTTGAGATCGTACAGCCCTCACTACCTACTTACATCACACCCACTTGAATAACAATGAATAATATCTTGTGAACACGGATATTCATTCATATTCATAATCAGGTGGTTTACCCCGGTTCAGTTCATTCATAAAACATAACTAAAACTAAATTTAGGCGATGCGTCTCTGGAAATTAGTACCTATGGTGGATTCTGAACAGTACCATTGCCATTAATTGTGTTTGAGCTGACACAAACCCTTTGACATTTACTGTTGGCAATGCTAATAGAATGTGCTTCAGGTTGGTGTGTACATTTTGTTGTTTTCATGTTTGTTCTATTAACAATGAAGCTGGCTTTTTGCGCTCCGTGAGTATAATAGTGTGAGGCTTTTTACTTTCATGAAGCAGTTCATGATTTAATTTTGATTCGGGTTCTGCTCCAGCAGTTGTTTGAAGTAACTGATGTTCCTGCTGATGCAAAATGGGTGCTTAGCACAATGGCAACGGTTTCATCTTTTCGGGATCTAAAATTTGCTTGGTAATTTTATCCGTACATTTCCAATCGCCCTCTCTATAACGCGCTTGCGCGTGCGCTCGTATCTGCACACGAAGTACTAAATTATTTGTGAACATAACATAATTATATATGTATGTATATTACTTACACAATTATAACCGATCGCTAGATGTCAGGTTACTGTTGTTTTCGGTATAGATCTAAGCACTGATGGATTCAATAATTTGAACCTTGAACTAGAAGCCACAAATGAAACATGAAACTGGAATTATTGAGTCGAGCAACGATATTAATTAAACTTAGGGATTAGTTAGGGTGATAATTTATGTTGGTGAACATGTCGTTAAACTGAACATTTAGCGAAGCTGGGAAGTGATTTCCGTTGTCAATTAACATGATGGAGTCAATTCGGAACAGACATACTTCTTTTCCATTGAGGTATTTTGTCATCAGTAAAAGTGCAGGTTTTGAGAATATTATGAATAATTAGCTTTTTTGAGAAAAAATGCCATTTTCGCACACATCCGATATGTTGTTCATTTGGTAATTGAAAGGAAATGTTCACTGTATGGAAACCCGCGTCATTTTGATAGTGAAAGTGTCATGTTTGGTTCTTTGCTCTAATATTATGTCATTTTATAGCACCCTTTCCCCTTTAGAAAACAAAATCGAGTGAGGCTTGTATTTTTGTGGATAAAATATACTTGTTTAGTCATGCTGTGATTCTAATTGAACTGAGAGGGATCAGTTTGTTCAGTTTAACATTGTGTTAAGCTGTGGAAGTAAGTTATGTAGTCAATTCAGGTGACATACCCATCTATGAGCGTACACTTCCCCTATCCTGTTTTCTTAACCGGTAATTTATCACAATTAAAGTGTAAGTTTGGAATAATGCTCTGTTATAAAGAAATTTCTATTTTAAAAACAAAATGCTGCTTTGGGACATTGCTTCCGGTATACTATCTTTTTACAAGTGAGACAGGAAATTATAATGTTTAGCAACTTTCCATTGTAACCGTGGAAGTGTCCTTTTGGGGACACTCCCCATTAATGTGTCCTTTTATAGCATAGTTTTTGCTGTTGACAATATAATGTAACTCTTGGACTTGCCATTGTTAAATAAATTGTCAATTTGTCTTTAAAAATATCCTTTGTTACCAAAGAACTTGCGGCATTGGAGAATAATTGGCAATTGTTATAACGATTTAGCTCCCCAACTTACGCCTTGTTATGAGACCTCGGTTAAGACTTTAACCCTTTTATAGACAATTTGGTTCTGTTTGAAGCGGAAAGTGCCCGTTTATTGAGAATGTTGTCCTGTTTGGAATGGAAATGATAGTCCCGCGTAATTGCTCCAATATAGTTGTCGTTTTTATTTTAGAAACAAAATTGCAATTTACCCTTACTGCAGTTTTTGAGACATGTCCACAAGTATTTGTCCTTTTATATAGCAATTGGCCTATTTCTGTACGGACTTACACAACAACTGCTTAATTTCCTTTTATGATAACGAAGATCAGGATATTACCCTCAATAAATTGCTATTTTAAAGTTCGATTGTTTTACCATTGAAAGGGCCTTTTGAGGACTTGTCCTTAATGGCTAAATTTGCACATTGTAAGATTTACAAATACCCTCATAAAATCTATAATGTGTATATTACAAAGGATGATCTGTTAAAAAGAATAGAAACTGTGTAAAGATTGGGGTTAGCGGCAATGCCACGGTTTTGTATGTAAAAAACGTCCTATATGTAAACAGTCATTCGCATAGTACGTCACGATTAATGGTGGGGTTCTCCAGATCAGCATAAAAAAGCGTATTAGGAGGGTCTACGGGCAAGCGTTACGAAACGTTTAAAAACAATTCCTTGAATTCAAACATGGATAACTCCGTTCCATGTTTAGGCTTAAAGCCAAATTGACTAGGAGTGTATCTATCTGTATCAGTATATTACGTTGACCGATCAATCTTGATCATCAAACAACGGTTGGTTTATTGTTAGAGTAAACAAAAAAGAGACGAAAAAGAAAACATACGAAAGACCAAAAGTATGAGAGAGAAAAGAGACACAAACTATATAAAACTGTCGTTGTGTTTTTTATGTATCAGGTCTAGGCCAATTCGGCAACCGTAGCGGTTCCCGAAGATAAACCCCATCGCGTGAATGCGTCCAACAATCCTGATCTGGTCGCATGCCAACACGAAGATATCCAATATAGCTTCTATTACGTAACAAACCCTGCCGAGCGGGCGCTTCTGTCAATGCACCTGGAAATTTGTAAAAGCATGAGGTGAACAACCAGCGTTAAGCATCCGCCACTCTTAATGTGTAAGGAGCGCAGTTGCCTTCAGGTGTAGCAGTACCAGTTAAACTGGGATTCGTGCATATTGTAATATCGCCAGACTACCGGACAAAACAGACGTCTAGCAGGGTTTGCATTTCCCGGATGATTGGCGCAGAAACACGCACTATGGAAGGTTGGTTAGTAGATGTTGTATTGTCGCGCGAGATCATGGACAAATCAGACACACAGCTATTCACACGCAGAAACAGACAGCCAGACAGATTTACACACACGCACTATTGTGATGTCTATTGAACATCTTGCCAGTCTCAGTACAGATATACATACGCGTGTTCGATTAATTAAGTTAGTATGGAATTATCAATGTATTAGAAACTAATCTTATTGTATTGTTACTTACAACACAATTATATGTAATAGTTGAAATATTTAATAACGAAACGCACCACGGGGGAGAAAACTGGCTGTAGCCAACCGTGACTATTTAAGACGTAAACATTTAGAATTAGAAACATATGTTCTCTCTTCAACACTTCCCGTTTCCAATTCACCATCACTACTGTACTGTGCTGTACCGTAAAGAATTGTACTGTACTGTACTGTACTGTATTGTACTGTACTGTACTGTACTGTACTGTACTGTAATGTACTGTACTGTACTGTACTGTACTGTATTGTATTGTACTTGAACCGTTGTTATGATATATTTGGTACAAGGCCACTGGGTCGTTGTAGCATTTAATGCACTTAATCATGCATATAATGTGTATATAAAAAACTACTATCTATTGTATTTATTGTTATGTTATTGCGTATATACGCACGTACGTGATGCACACATGATAACAATTTATTCACACTGTTGATCTCATAAACAAACAACCGGCGCCGACATTGTGTGCGCCATCTTGTGATTCACCTATTCTAATAACATGACTATCCATGAATCTTCATAGATCAGAATACATGTAATAATAATACTATTGTCATGTTATCGCAATTATATACAAGTATGTGTTGCACGCATGATAACAATGTCATAACATTCTTGATTTAGACTAAACAATCAATCAATCGGCGCTGGCACTCTGTCCGCCATCTTGGAGTTGCTCACTTCCGTCATAGGCATAGCTCAGAATACATATAATAGATTACTAATATTATTTACGCCTCGTATACATAAGTTTACTGCATCATATCATGTAACATAACATATGACCAAAGTTTTAGTACTATTCTAACGAATCAATATCTTCACTAGGTGTAGATATGCAAGATTAATTAAAATTGAACTTCACACCACAAATCAGCCGGTTTGTGTCGGGCAGGGTTTAAAAGCAGGGAAATGTTATATTTTAAATGCAGCTTGACGTGCTCAATATATAGGGTTATACCAAACCGGTTATGGGAAAGCCGGACGGCCTGGGATCCGGTATTACTCTCCCCTGCAGGGTACTTCCACACGGTGTGGGTCAGCTGTGAGAGATAAGGCTGTGACACTACTCTCCAGGGTAGTGTTGTAAGAAGCTCCCGAAGCGAGATCCCGAGCCGATCATTGGTACAGTTAGCTCTGTATCATAGGCAGTACGACTCCAGTGTCTTCCACTTCCTGATTCTCTCTTTTGTTTTGCAAACATAAAATTAAATGTTACTGGGCCATTTTCAAGACCCAAGTGTTTGTCTACGTTTTGTTTTTCGAGGAATGGTGCCAAGCCACGAAAGCTGCATGACCACGAGACAAGAGGAAGGTAGTGAATTTGAAATGGAAACTTTTTCCGTGGCCTGAGCCAAGTACTTTGTGTGAGTTGTTTGTCTAACCATTTTATTGAGTTGTGCAGTTTATAGCAAAGATATGTACCAGTGTCGTGTGTGGCAGGTTCAAATCCTGCCTGTGTTCAGTATCCAAACACAACAGGTTGTGCACATACACTGATTCCATTCAACAACTTCAGCCGCATTTTATAACATCACCGAATTGTATGGATATTTTATTTCCATCTATACGGGAAACTGTAGACGAAATAAGCATGCTACTTTTAAATAATAATATAAAAAATAAACATTCCTATGCTGTTTTATTCTACGCGGTATTTCAACAACCTGTGAAAACCTGTACTGAGTAGTGAACGACTCTCCTCCACAGGGCGCCACAGTTTGTTCATCATATAGGAACCAGTGGGTCCAATGATACAGTGTATACACTGCCTACACTGTCTGCTCGGCATCTCTCACACGCCTGACTGGGAAGCAAATCCGGCTGGTGGTAGCAGGATCTAGTCGGTTAGAGTTAGAAATAAGTAATGGAATGTTGTTGTCAAGGCAATGGCATTTTAACAGTAAGGGATATATGTTCTCTCAATACACGAAACAGATATTAGCAGGTATTACTCGATCTAATTTTCGATAAAACTTGTTTACTTTGTATTAGTTAAACTGTTCCTGTAAACTTGGAACGCGCCAATACATTGTAGGAATATAGAAATGACACTAAGCAAGTGGTGTGTGGGGTACCTTACACTCTCTAGAACAACGATGCTGTTATTCTAATCAGTATCAGTACTGTTGGCAACGGCGCTAGGGTTTTACTTCAGGGCAGCAGTCATATATTACAAGCATTTAAGCCTAGCCCCCTCAGTGGGCAATAAATCAATGACATCGGTTATTACCAATGTTTAAAATATGCGATAGCGGGTCGTCACTAACCACCTACTTTGCCGTCGGGTCAGTAACCTTTCTGTGTTACTGGTCCGTGTGATAGCCTACTTTTCCGGGGACATTACACCGTTTTTTAGCAGTAAACATCAGCTTGTCGTCAGAAATGGCCACCACAAATCACTGTTTACATAAAATAAGGTGTTAATATAAATGCATTTTTACACTCGGTATAGCCCCATTTCCTTTGTCGTTTTTATAGTTGAATAAGCTCCTGAAACGAATGTACGGTAACGTACTCACTATCCAAATAGACTATGCTCTTCGTATTTATTGGAAAACGCCGCCAATATAAAAATCTGCCTTGGAAACTGTTGGAAAAATGCCGTAAACTCTCACAAGCGTTATCGACATTTCCGTGAGATCTGGCTGCAGAATCCACGCATAGAACACTTCATATAAGAAGGACCCAGAAGAGTGTGGCTCCTTAGGCGCGGGAACAGGGAGGGTGGGGGGTACAATTGCTCTCTCTCGATTTTCTCCGGGGGGCAGACATATGGTTGTGCCCCCCTCCCAGTAATAGGCGGCACGGAGGCGAAAAAATTGTCTCCGTCTTAGGATGCTATAATGTCAACCGAGACAGCGGAAAGAAGGTGGAGAAGGCAAATTGTCATCAGCGGCGCGACAAAAAAAGAAAATTTTCAACAGCACTGTCTCCCCCCGAATTTTTCTTTCAGACCTATTGTTTTGCAGGCCATTACTAAAACGCGGACCAGTAGCTTTGGAATCTTTTTTAAGTTGTCGGTTCGGTTGACTAGCACCTTTCTAAGATAAAGTGCAATTTTGTAAGAGTGCTATTTCTCGACTACAGCAAAGCATTTGATGTAATTAACCATGCTATACTAATACAGAAACTGATTGCAATGGAAATACCACCACACCTGGTCCGATGAATGGCAGCGTTTCTACTAGACCGCGAACAGAGAGTAAAAATCGGCGACGCCGTGTCAAAGCCAGGCTACCCTAATGGGGGCGTTCCCCAGGGAACTTTGTCATGACCAAAACACTATGTGGTTCATATAAATGATTTGCAAAAATCTTGTCCTATATTTAAATATATTGACGATTGCACTATTTTTGAAATATGCAAACAAAGTATGATATCAGTTATACAGGATTCTGCCAACATTATTGAGCGATGGTCTAGTAATAATGACATGCGCATCAATACGAGTAAGACAAAAGAAATGGTTAGATGTTTCGGGAAAGATAGAACATTTGTAGAATCTCTGCCGTATATTGATGTAAATGGGACAGATATTGAGAGAGTTTCTCAAGCAAAAGTTCTCGGCGTAACTATATCATCGGATTTAAGTTGGAATGGGCATGTACATGAAATAGTATCAAAGGCAAGAAAGAGAGTGTATATGATCTATCTGTTGAAACGTGCTGGTATCAACCAAAATAACTTGGTTATAATACACTTATCTGTGATTAGACCAGTAGTTGAATATGCCTGCCCGGTATGGCACACAAACTTGCTTAAATAAGTATCGGACAACATCGTGCTTTCAACAAATTTTCGCCACTACCAGTATGTATACCATCCAATGACTCACACCTTTCACAGTAAAAAAATACACATTAGTCGTCTCATAAAATTTACATTTTGACACTAGTCGCAACAACAAACATTCACGCTCACATTTAATGGTGGGGGCAGAACCATATGTCTGCCCCCCACAGAAATGTCAGGGGGCAGCTGCCCCCTTTACCTCCTTCCTGTTTCCGCGTCTATATCGTCAGGACTGCTGAAAACGCATTACACTTTAATCCCCGGCAGACCTCTTCAATCGAACATCATCTCGAATTCTCGGTGAACGATTCAGCCAGTTAATGCGCGAAGACTATTCACACACAAATATCCAACAGGTACTCGTTTATAGAAAGTTCGATACGGGATCACAGAATTCGATCCCATGTACTCTCGATTGAGAGTCCAGTGCTCTAGACGCTGCGCAACCTCGCTACAAGACGAACCCCTCCAGAACCCCTTATTCAGGGTTGCTATATTGGGCAACAAACATAAGTAGGTAGCACGTACGCACAACATAGTTTGTTAGGGGTGAAGATAATTTAGCCCCCTAATATAAAGTGAAGGGGTGAGCATTTATCGGTGCAATTTGAAGTTTTTGTTGAACCTGAAGGTGCTTTTTGGCAAACCCCAAGAGGAGTGCAAATCGAGGTTTTTGGAGAGCGTGGTTGTGGTTTTATTGGCGATTCTAAACGGTGGGTACAGGTCGAGGTTTTTGTTGAGCCTGACGGTGGGTAATTTTGGCCAACCTCAAGGGGGGTGCAACTGGAGGTTTGTGGTAAGCTTCAAAATATGTTGAAGGTCGCCAAAAGATATGACCCGACAACGGCGGAGGCGGAATGGTGCTGAAGCTCCTGCACAGCCGACCTACCGCGCCTATGATATTATTATGCAACTTCGTGATATTGTGTTTCCTGTAGCCTAACATTATGAAAATAAGGATTTGTAAGACTAATTCACTAACCTTTCTGGAGTGACACCATGAAAAGATATTGAAAATAGAAATACACATTTATGTCGCGACTAAACTAAGATTATCATAATGTGCTTATATATATTAATATAAACACGTTGTGATAATCGTAATTTATTATATTAAGTAGTATGATGCGTATACATTGTATTTGCAGCACTGACATGTTTGTGTATCGCCACATGACTATGCATATGAAAATCGTTGTTGTAATTTCAGAATCCTTACCAGTGTGTTGGACCTTCATTATGTCATGTTCACTGTTCGAACAAATGATATACTGACTCCAAGAAAACCTCCTGAAATCTGATCGCTCACAATTTCCACTTCCAACACACTGAGGCACCCCTGAAATATAATATGTTTTTTAATCTGCCACAAAAACATTCATGCTTAATGTACACTTGTATATGCCTTACATTCGTAACGACGGCTAGGTTCCCTAAATCGACCTACCTAAATAGACAGTTGATTGGCATTTGTCGACGATGAGTTTGTTTGGATGTCGCTGCCCAGGAAAGAGTTCCGGAGGAAGTTGAGCCTTCAACTGAGGCCACCATCTGCCGATGAAACTCTCCAATTGCCACCCGATTGCGTGAGGGCAACGTCGCGTGCGGACTCGACAAACAGTGGTTGAAACTCGTTCTTTGCCCCCGACCGCGTCAGAAGACCTCGCACCCAGACTGAAATACAGAAGCAATCAGTTGCTGACATGCTACTACCGGCATGTTAGGTGGCTTTAGAAATATAATTTTCGCGTTTCTGCAACTATTTTCTTTACCGAAAAACAGCGAAATTTTGCATAGAGGTTGGTTTTATTTTATTTTAATCTAAATTGGTTACTTGTATTGACTACTGACTGATATTGACTAACAGTCTTTGAGCCATTATCAGTATTTCGTTTTGTTTTCGAAGTCTTGGTTGATGTTATGGACACCGCCGTTGTTGCTTCCACTATCTTATTGATACCGTTAATTAAATACCACCGCAAATGTTACTGCATATCGTAATTCCAACAACGCCTTTAAATCAAACCTTATTTCACTTCGCCAAAAGCACACATCGCACCAATGCTATTCGTTTCATTGAAATTTGCTTCTGAATAATTAATAGCACAAAATAGCAATTGTATCTGGAGTTCAGTACTTTCATAGAGAGAGGTCGGTAGATCCATTGACGCACTGGTCACATAGTCTCCACCAGAACTGGTAACTTGCTCCTGGTTCCTCGCGACCTTGTTTATTATTGGAAGAATGTCGTAGCTGTTTATAACACCGTGGATGTTTTCTGTCACCACTGCACTGCTAGCAGATGAATGTCACCTAGGATGTCCAGTTATGAATGGCAAGAGTTCGTTTTACAACACATAGTCGAGTTCGTCCGCCGATGGATTTAACAAGATTTAACAAAATTTAACAAGATTGCCACCCAGAGAATTAACTCTAGATGGCAGGTGGACAAGGAAGCCCTTTAGCTTATCGAGAGTCCAACCCTTTTATCTATGTGTATCGCGCCTTCTGAGGTATGTGTCGATTTTATTGTTAAACATATTCACGCTACTTACACCCACATAATCAGCAAATAATCTGTTCCATTCATTTACAGTCCTTTGTGAAAATGAGAACTTTCTTATATATAATCTATACTGCTCCTTTGCTAATGTAACTTCATGTCCTCTAGTCCGTCTATCTTTCTTAACTGAGAAAAACATATTTCTATCAATATTTTCATAACCATTCAATATTTTAAACATTTCTATCAGATCTCCTCTCAATCTCCTGGTCTCTAGCGTTGTTAAACCAAATTTTTTAGTCTATTTCGTGACTATGATCACTCAGTTTTGGTGTAATTTTAGTTGTTCTCCTCTGCACTCTTCCTAGCATATATCTGTCCTCCTGCGATATGGCCTCCAAGCTTGAATACACTACTCTAAATGAGGCCTCACATTGTTTTGTACAGCGATATTTTTAGTTCTTTTTCCTTATACGCTATATTTCGCCTAATTAATCCAAGGATTTGATGTCCATTTGAATCTGCAATTCCGCACTGCTCTGAAACCTTCATATCAGCATTAATGGTTAACTCTAAGTATTTTTTTTTAGAGTAGTACTTAGTACAGTACCCCCCAATGTATATTCGACAACTTCGTTCCCATGTCCTGTGTGGAGGCATTTACATTTCCCAAAATTGAATGGTTACATGGCCCAAAGGTCTCGCTCCATGTAGGCGAGCCATGTCTGTTTAAACGTGTGAATACATAGCTGTATGTTACGGTTATTATCTTGAGCTATGCATAAACACAAATTGTGTAGTACAACAAGAGTTGCACTGCTACGCATGCACTCGAGCGTGAACACACATGCATTAACACTGACACACAATCACGAATCCATGCAAGCGCTCACACACACACACACACACACACACACACACACACACACACACACACACACACACACACACACACACACACACACACACACACACACACACACACATACACTCGCTCATACACGCACACACAGTCCAGTCACATACACACATTCAAGCACACACGCCCGCATGTTCGCTCGCTGACATGCACGCACGCACGCACGCACGCACGCACACACACACACATACACATGCACACACTAACACTGACCTGTCCACGCTAAAACAACAAAACATTAATAATTAATTATGTTGTCAAATTCTAATAGTTCTATTTTGGAAATAATTGCCAATATTAATAAAGTACCTATTATTTGATACTACAGCTTTGTCGCTCGCACTTTGCCTTCGTTCTTATAAGATCGTTCACAATTATTATTACGGCTGTAACGGTGGCTTTGCAATGCAGGAATACTCTGATATATTATTTAAACTTACCCGGCTCTGTTCCGATGCCCAGAAAAGCTTCTTCTATTGATGAAAAATGCGACATATCTTCGATGCTGTGTCGACCTAAACAAACATTCATGCTACATAACCTAACATTTCGGAATAATGGTAACACCGTCGTAGTTTTCATCAGGAGAAAATATATAAAATCATCTAACTATATATGCGTGTGTTCGTGTGTGCGTGTGTTCCTGTGTATGTGTGTGGTGTGTGCGCGAGCGCGTGCGTGTTTGTATAAGAGTGCGTGCTAATGCGTGTTCGCGTGCGTGGCCGTGTCCGTGCATGTGGATTTTTACAAGTAAATGTAGCACATTTAGCAACGTTAATGGCAATTACAATGTTCAACTACGGTATGTATATATGTGTCCCTACCATCTGCCACTGGCTTGTCCATAAAGTTTCATTATCACAAGTAAAACATGTACAGGAAGTTACTTCAAAGTGTATTACTTTGTTTCTTTTGAGTATTCTCAGTTGGTGTTTTCTTCTGTCACCACTTTTCATCTTGTCAGTCCAGCTGTGTGCAAGATCATCTCCGACGGTCGCTGTGTGGACAGTGGCCTGTGTGGTACCTGGCGGATGCGGTACACCGAGTGAGAAACATTGTCGCGTGTCCGGTTAACTTTTACCGCGACATATTCATTTAGAATCAACTCATAAAATAGCATAGGTATAAGCTTGGTGCGGTTGAACGAATGCGATATCAAAACGTCTGGCTTCTAATGGATAGAATATGTGCATAAACTGAAGCACGTGCATGTGTATATGTGGTGACGCCATCTTGCCCGCATTACAAAATGGACATTGCCACACAGGAAGCTGCACTGCACATACAATTTAACTGGTTACACTATACAATATTACTTTTTGTGGGCCCTAGGTAGAAACATTTCCGTCTTCATCAATTTCTTACATTCTAAATTGGCTTGTGTAACATGATTGAAAACCCTAGGATGAAAGCATCATTGCAATGTCAGTGATACCACTCTACCTGATCCGTGCTGTAGCGTGACGTCACACAAGGCTCGTGCAGAGGTTGACAGGAAGAGACTGTGTTGTCCTTCTGGTGTCGACCATAGACAGCGAGGAATGCCGAGAGGAAGTTGACACACCTTTGGGTTGTAGCGCGGCGAACACTCGCCTTGTCTCCAATAGGCAGACTCTAGTAAAACAACAATACACCACAGGTTAATCGAAGACTAACAATTTAACACCAAATAAGGTATTCTCAAAAAGTCAAGTAATTCATTTTAATTTACCACCTTATATTAATATTCTTGTTACACTTGAAATAACACGGATTTTCTCAGTTGACTTTCAACAGTGTCATATTTGTTTAAATAGTGTAACGAAGACTATCAGTTATTCATCCCGAGGAAACACTACAAATGACTAGTCTGATTTGGGTTTTTAATATTTTCAACTTTAGATTGTTGTAAATCACTTAACAACGTCACACCCATCTTATATTGCTTCGATTCTAATTACTATTTAATGTTGTTTTCTCGATATTTATGCAAAATGCTCCTTACATAAACATGCTTTCACTGTAGTTGCACATCCACACTCTGGAATCAACTACTATTCTCTTTAAAATCATCTCAAATAATAGCTACCTTTCGTAAAAAAATATCAAGACTTATTTGTTTGAAATTGCATTCATACGTCTTCGGCAGTCCCTTGCTCTAACGATGACACTTGCGTGCTTCTGTTCAACATTTTGCCTAATGATTATTGTATGTTACGCCTCTGAGCTCAGATTCCCAAGGATGTAGGCGGCATATAAGTTAATTATTATTATAATTATTCCATTTTATATAAATTATCTCACAGGAAATTGAGTTTCACTGATGAAGGCCGTATCCACAATAATTGGAAGAGGAAACGTTTCTTGAAACATAAATTATGTGTAATAACTCAAAACAACATTTATGATGACGAATTTATATCGATGAGTTTGTAGTACACGTACTGAGGACTGGCGTTTCGATCGCAGCCGTAGCAGGTCTGTAGACGAATGAGCAGTGCCGCGAGGTCACGCCTCCACACCGTGCTGCGGGCGGGCGTGACGTCTTCCCTGCGTCCTATGGTGGAGACGGAATCTGAGAAGGAATCGAGAGAGGAACTGTTAGAAGGGCATACACAAGTGTGCATGCATGCACGTGTTGTTATTGATTTTACCGTTCTTATATCCTGTGTCCACGGACGAAATGTCTTACCATGTGCAAGAGGTGCTAGGCGTAGAGAGTACATCACAACTGTTGGAACGAGTTATCTGCATATGTTGACAAGATGGACGTTGACGACGACTTGACTTCGAAGAGGATAAAGTACAGGAATCTACACTACGAGCACAGAACATCTTAATAGGGTAGTGTTGTAAAAAGCTGAATGGATATTTTGTCACATGCGCGAGTACGTAATGTTACATTTTAAAAATAGCATATAATTAACAAAATCAAATTAATGATCATACCTGTGGCTAGTTTCTTTATTGGCTGAGGACTCCTGAAAAGAAAGAAACATGTTTGTGGGCGGGTGCATGTTTATTTGTGTGTGTATGTGTGTGCGTGCGTGCGTGTGTGTGTGAGTGTGTGTGTGTGAGTGTTTGTGTGTGTGGAGGTGTGTGTGTGCGCGTGTGTTCGTGCGTGCGGGTGTTTGCGTGTGTGCGTATGTGCGTGTGTGCGTGTCTGCGTGTCTGCGTGTCTGCGTGTGTGCGTGTGTGCGTGTGTGCGTGTGCGTGTGCGTGCGTGTTTGTGTGTGTACGTTTGTAAGCATGTATGCACGTACGCTTGTATGCATGCGAGTGGTTAACAATAATATCATATTCATTAGCCACCTTCGATATTACATCCATCGAATAAAATCTAAACAATCACAAATAAATCATAAACAATCGGGATCATTTAATTAAATATTAAGAATTAACATAACATAAAACCAATTAACCCGGTTGCTATCTAATCTAGACTGACACTTGCCCTGACCCTGTAGCGAAGGACAATCTTAGGCAGTATGGTGACGTCATCGGTTCTTTCGTTGGAATCCGATGAGTTGAATTGTCCCCCAAGAGGGCGGATTTGATGGCTCTCAGCTAACATTTGCGGTAGGCGAGGCTGGAGCTGCGAACAAAATCACACCGGGATCAGCAGTAATCTCCAACACCACCAAGCAACAAACCAACAATATATCTGCCTCATCCTGAAAAAGGAGGTGGACGCCAGAAGGAAATAGAAGAAGACGCAGACCAAAACAACTTGGCGACGAACACTAGAAGAGGGCTGTCCTGGGACACAGCAACAAAGAGATCACTGGACAGAGCGGTTTGGCGAGGTCTTGTGCGAGCCATATGTGCCACACGGCTCGAAGAGGATAAGATTTGATGTAATGTGTTGGATGCCACTGAAGACACGTTTAATTTCAGTTATTCGCTTAGCAAGCCTCTTAGTAAATAGCGGCACGACTGAATATTTAATCAATTATGGGAATCGCATAAAATCAGTAACATATTTATGTGTGGGTCACAAGGTCAGTTGACATGTTTTTTTTTCAAACTGAACGATTATGAGTGGTGTTCTTAAGTTCAGATGACATATTCAGGTATTAGTTCATACAAGCAGGGACGTTTGTGAAATATCATTGAAATGGGTTTGTAATCGTGGCTTCCTACTGTGTATTTTCTGTATATGTGTCCTATTCACGTTGACAGCCACTAGACCATAGTCATGTCCCTACGCCACATCTTGGGCAAATTGTTACTCCTTCGACGTGTTTTATGCTGTATACACCAAAATAATTACTTGCATATTTCGTGTAAGTAAACAATATTTGATAAGTAACCATGATAACAGGAGAATGAATTATTTTTGGTCTAACAAATTCTTGTATGTGTTAAAATTACCTTGAAAGCAATTATCTTACACTAGCCTACCCACTGTGGACTTACCATTCAGAAGTGATACAGCGTATTCGATCACTCCATTCTTGGTTGAGCCAAACTCAGGATGATAAGATTCGACTATTGCGGCGTCTCCGTTGCGAAAATTCATCAGGCCATTATAAAAACCTCTTACCATCACGACGCAGATCTATAAATACTGACGAACACAACTATCTGCGGTCGACTCAACAAATGTGGAGCCCGAGTTCTAGTAGGCCTCTCTTGCTTTGGTGCCGAGACGCTTGTTGACTTTCACCTGATGCGGTCAATATGTGCCGCGAGAAGTTTAATCGATCGCTGCGCCAACCGAAACTGACGCAGACGTCCGGATTCTCACCAGAGCGGGGAACGGCAAACACGTCTGACCAAGGCGAACAATTTACCGCAAACAGGACTGTTCGACCGTATTGCATTCATAAGAAGCCTACAACACACCGTGACAGTGGCCACGTCCTTGGATTGTTAGCAATCCATTTGCGTACGCTGGAGAACTTACATTTTTGAAGTAGCTTTTATGATGGATGTTTGGATTGATGCAAGGACACGTATATGAAGACATACCACATTGTATCTTAGTGCTACGTTTGTACTTCTGTTCATTAGATATATGTCTTTTATTATAATAATAAAAAAACAAGTAAATTACATAAATGAATTATATATAGGAAATGTTGCGATATTAAAGAAGCAATGATGTTGAAACAGGTATGAATGATCAAACATCTATCAGCATCCCTTTAAGTTGTTCATTGACGTAACGCCTAGCATTCGTATTTCCAGCGTTGCCTGTAACCTTGGGTGACAATCTCGTTAAACCTACTTAAACATGAAAAGCTCAAAGTTATACATACGTAGGAAACAATCGGACAGATTGATGTTTGGATTGAAACTTCTTGTTCAGTTGTGTTATTTTGTAACATCGCAACGATTAATTTGTGATTATTAATCGCTAATTTGCGTATAACTTTGATGGTTGATGTGCAAGGTAAATATCTGAGAAATGAGTCGTGTCATCCAAATTGCGAACATTGTTACGGGCTTACATAACACAATTTGATCGGCGGTATACATTCAACATAGTTATAATAGTCGTATGAACATAATATTAATTAAATAATTAAAAACCAGGCACATACTACCTCATCTTAAATAGTCTTTCAAAATTTCAAAAATAACTATCAATAACTATAATAACGAATGGATGTGTGTATCTGTTGTGCGACTAATGCGTGAGTGTGTGCGTGTTTGTGGCGCGTGTTTCGGAGCACATAATAGCAAACAACGGAATGATACGTGGTTACGTTGGTGATTGTGTGTGTGTGTGTGTGTGTGTGTGTGTGTGTGCGTGTGTGTGTATGTGTGTGTGTGTGTGCGTACGTGCGTGCGTGCGTGCGTGCGTGTGTGTGTGTGGGTGGGTGACTATATATATAGATAATATGTGTGTGTGTGTGTGTGTGTTTGTGTTTGTGTGTGTGTGTGTGTGCGTGCGT
>JAHLWY010000857.1:0-39772 GCA_020002185.1 Paraescarpia echinospica
TGTTATACTGTTGATTTTGGTCGTCCGCATAATGTGTCGGTTCTTGCGATTTTACTGGGAGGCTTCCTAACGATCACTCGGCACGTAGACGAAACCCGACAAGGGGAACTTGACGGTTGACCTTGCAAATCGAATGGCGCAGTCGACAAGGTAAAAATGTGCATCTGAGTCTGTCTGATATCAAATCGTATTTCCCGCCCTCTCCGCCAACCCGGATGTAAACAAACACTTGACAACACATCGACAGCTATTCACCCTCGCCAAGACCGACCACACATGCTGCACGCGATCATCCTTGCACCTACGCACTCTGCACATCACGATGTCTAAAAACAGAAAACAGAACACACCTGAGCATACCACCGATATTGCTGAAATTAAACAACAACTCGCTGACATCAAACATGACATTGCTGGTATTTCGACATTCCAAAAGGAACTGGCAGCACTGCTGACAACAGTAAAACTGTTACAGCGTGCCAACGACGAAAAAGACAAGAAAATCGGCTTACTAGAGTCGAGAATTGAAGACCTTGAACAATACTCCAGAATTGATGACATCATTATCACTGGACTCGCCACCAAACACCAAACGTACGCTAGAGCAATGGTAACAGCGAGTAACGCAAACACCAACGCAGAAGCATCACAAGAAGAACTGGCGACATTGGAAGAGAAAGTCGTAAAGTTCTTCAGTTCGAAGGGTATTGACATCAACAAAAAAGACATTTCTGCGTGTCACACTCTCAGTGCGGGCAACAGATCTGCATCGACGAACACGAGTCAACACCGAACCACCGCACCGCCACGTATTATCGTACGCTTCTCCAACAGGAAAGCTAAAGTGAATGTTCTGAAATGGGGCAAGAAACTACGCGGCACCAACGTTTATGTAAACGAACATTTGACGGCAAAGCAAGCGAACCTCGCGAAAACCGCCCGTCTACTGAGAAAGCAAGGCAAAATCCAGTCAACGTGGACGAGAAATTGCAAGATCTTCGTGAAAGCGAACGGTCCTGCGGACAGTGCCAAAATTCGACTCGTTAAGTGCATGGACGATTTCCGCGACTTTGATGTCTGACTCCACCGGCGAAATGAACTTTACGTCTACGACTATGTGGTTTTTGTTGTTGTTATGCAACTTCTATACTAGTTTTGCACACTGCGTGACTCTGTCTTTGGTGTCTGATTCCACCGAAATTAACTCTACGACCCGGCTGTTTTTGTTGATGTTGTCCATCCACTGTATTACAGTTGTACACTGTGTGTTTGTTCTTATTGATAACAATGGTCAAAACTGTATATTACTTTATTATAGCAAACATTGCTTTGCTGTTTCTATTTCATTTAATACCTACTTAGTAACTATCTACCATTTACATGGCTAGCACCGTGAAAGAAAATTACTCACTCTCAAATTGTGATGACATGGATAACATATTTGAAACCTACAAATATACTGAACACAGCAGGTGTCATTTTGAAAAGGATGTCGACCCTGAAAATAATTATTACAACAACATATCAACATCTTGTAAATATTATACAGAACAACAATTCAATAATGAGGTAAACAGAAATTATGATGGTGGTCTGTCTTTGGTACATTTTAATGCTAGAAGTCTGAGTACTAGCTTCAGCGATATACAAGATCTTCTCAAATCACTTAATGTAAAGTTTGATATTATAGCAATAAGCGAAACGTGGCTGAGCAAGGACTCATCTCCTTTATATACGTTTAATGATTATGATGCTTTTCATGTTGTTAGAGACAACAGAAAAGGTGGAGGTGTGGTGATTTATGTTAACAAGAAGCTAAATGGGCGATTATGCGAAAAAAGTCATTAATAGTTGATAACTTACTAGAATGTGTTACTGTTGAATGTGAAATTAACCGACACAAAACTGCACTGATCAGTTGTGTATATAGGTGCCCTGGGTCTAACATGGTTTCATTTAATGACAATATTGAACAATTGTTTAGTCGTATACGTTGCACCAAAACCATATATGTATGTGGTGATTTCAATATAGATTTGTTTAAATGTGATAGTCATAGTGGAACCAAGCTATTTGTAGATCTTATGTACAGTCTTGGTCTATACCCTTTAATTAATAGACCTAGCAGAATTACTACTACCTCTGCAACCCTTATAGACAACATTTTTACTTCTGAACTTGAGTGCAAGATTGATAGTGGTCTATTAGTAAATGATATCAGTGATCATCTTCCTGTATTTGCTCTGTGCCATTGTACTGTAAAACGTAACGTGAACGAACATTCTAACAAGTGTATTCGTCATCTTAGCGAAGAAAACATCAATGCATTGAAGTGTAACTTAATGCAAAATTCTTGGCATACTGTTATCGGTAGTGAAAATGCAAATATAACATATGACAACTTTCTTCATGATTTTACACAAATGTACAACAAACATTGTCCTGTGTCAACTGTACGACCTAAAGTATTAACAATTAGTTTTTACAAACCATGGTTTACTAAAGGACTCAGAAACGCATGTATCCAGAAAAATCATTTGTATAAAGCATTTCTGTCATCCAGATCAATTATCTCGGAAACTAGATATAAATCATATAAAAATAAATTAACAGGTATTCTCAGATCCACTAAGAAACAATATTATAGCAGTTTACTCGCACAGAAGAAAAATGACATTGCTGGCACCTGGAAAGTACTTAAAACTGTAATGGGAACACCTCGCTTAGGAAATCACTACCCAGATCAGTTTGTTAATGATGGCATAACCATTAGTAATAAGGAAGATGTAGCGAACATGTTTAACAATTATTTTACTAATATCGGTCCGGAGCTATCAAAGGATATAACGGCACCAACAAATGTTTCTATTTATGACTACCTAGAAAACAGAAACAGTAACAATTTATTTCTAACTCCAGTTAATGAAGATGAAGTTATCCGAGCTGTGAACAATTGGGAAAGTAAAACATCCACAGATTGCAAAGACATAAGTATGCATTTGGTCAAAGAAGTTATTAACTCCATTGCAAAACCTATCACTTATATTTGTAATCTATCTTTCACTTCTGGAGTATTCCCGGAGAAAATGAAAATAGCAAAGGTTATCCCACTCTTTAAATCTGGGGATAAGTATATGTGCACTAATTATAGGCCTATTTCACTATTACCACAATTCTCAAAAATATTAGAAAAATTGTTCAGTTCTCGTTTAGATAGCTTTATTACCAAACACAAACTAATAAACCCAAGCCAATATGGATTTCAACAAAATATGTCAACATGTCACGCACTAATAGATCTTGTTGATGCAATAACCCAATCATTGGATGCAAAAAAATATGCTATTGGTGTTTTTATCGATTTAAAAAAGGCATTTGACACTGTCAATCACAAACTGTTATGTAAAAAAATGGAATTTCTTGGTATCCGTGGTGGGCCATTTAACTGGTTAAATAGTTATCTAGAAAACAGAAAACAATTTGTGTCCATTGACAAATGTAATTCTACTGTGCGCAATATATCATGTGGTGTCCCACAGGGTTCGATCCTGGGCCCCAAACTATTCATTCACGTCAATGATATGTGTAACATATCTAATCTAGTAAAATACATTCTCTTTGCAGACGATACTAATATCTTTTATGCAAATAGTAACATCAATAAACTAAACGAAACTGTATGTAACGTTCTGGACCAAATGTATACATGGTTTGCAGTAAATAAATTAACTCTGAACATATCTAAAACCAATTATATGTTATTTGGCAATCGTATGCTAAACAAAGAAATTAATATCAAAATACAAAATGTTAATATCGAAAGAGTAAGGGTCACCAAGTTTTTGGGTGTGTTTATTGATGATCTACTAAATTGGAAAGCTCATATAAAATACGTACAATCAAAGCTTTCAAAAAGTACAGCTATAATGCATAGATGCAGTCATCTACTTGATAGAAATAGTAGACGTATTCTATACAGTTCTCTCTTTTTGCCGTATTTAAATTATTGTGCAGAGATATGGGGAAACACGTACCCAACAAATACTAACTGTATTTTCTTATTACAAAAAAGAGTAATCCGCATTATATTTGGTGCAAGATGGTTGGATCATACAAACTCACTTTTCCAACTATTACATGTTCTAAAATGTCCAGATGTCATAGAACTGAAAACATCGTTATTTATGTACAAAGCTTACTACAGCTGTTTGCCATCAAATATTCAGTGTTTGTTTACTAGACGGGAAATAGCATACTCAATGCGAGCTAATCATGACCTAGAACGACAGAGAGTCTGTTCTACCATGCGATCAATGTCTCTTTGTGTAAAGGGAGTGCAATTATGGAATTCTCTATGTGATCATTTAAAAACTACTAATACTATTACTGAATTTAAGCGTAAATGCAAGAACCTTTTATTTGAGAAATATCTGGTTGTGGAAACCTAAATAAAATCAAACACAAATGTAATCATGCCATTGAGGAAATTACAATATGTGTAAAGATGTGTACTTATGGCATACTTTAAATTTTGAATATGCACATATTCCATTGCATGTTTTCAATTATTGTAGCTAGATGGTTAGATGAATAGCAAATTCGAATAATATAATATTGATGTCTCAAAATACATGTATGTATGTATGTGAATATATGTATGTATATATGTGTGTATATGTGTGTATACATACATGTATATAATTATATATATAAATACATGTCAGGGGTAAATTTACACAAAAGTCAATGACTTCGTATTTACCCCCTTCAAACATTGTATATTCTCACTTGTATTATAGTTAAACTTGTTTGGTTGTCTTGTCTTGTATATATTGTTATCAATGTTCTGAATAAACGTTCATTCATTCATAAACGCGTATTTAAGCGTTGTGATGTCGGATGTTATTATCATCATCATGATCGCTGAATTGTTCCTTCAGTTCTAACATCACCGCGTAATAATTCAAAGCGTGATCCCACTGTTCACGCGACCAGTCGTATTCTGTTAAAAATCCAGTGTTTCACTCACATGAGTCGCGTTTTTGATAAGGAATGAATATGTGTCAAATTTCCCTCTATTTAGTACTTTACAAGTAAACGTTTTCTTTTTAACATAATTTGTTAAACTATTTTCCCTGAAAGCAGTAACTAAGAAATAATATGATACTTCTGTCATGCTTCTAAGTGAAATATTAATTAGCAAATGTACAACTGTTTTACAGATGGAATTTTAGTACAATTTTTTACAACTTTTTGGCATATTTCATAATACAAAATATTTAACTAATTTTGCATCATCAGAAAGTACATCTTAGGATGTCTCTTGAGTTTTATGCTGTCTTACAGTTCATGCAATCAGCAAACTAAGCCCTAATCATAACGACATTGTAAATTATTACTAAAAATCATCAAACTGTGAGTGAAATTGCAAAATATCAATCCCACAATGCATGGTGCACATGCGAACCAGTGTGTCTGATTCGAGAAGACATGGCATATGCTATAAACATCAATCGACTATCCGGATACGTTAAAACGACAACAAATGATCCAGCTCACGTGTTCAAAAGTAAGCCAGTTAAAAGGCCACATTAATACAACTTTTTTGTCAACTGATTACCGTGATAATTACAACTTAGAGTACAGGTCGGAATATTAGTAAAGACGAGAGTAAAGGGCGGAATTTATCAGCCACTGTGGAATGGCGCAGTGGTAGAGCCTTGGAATTTCGGTCGAGAGAACCCGGATTAGAATCCTGTGCTGCCATGTCGAACCAAGTTCATTCACTCAACGTTGCTTCAATTCACTCAACTGTATAAATATTTGCCTGACTATAGACAATGGTGGATATTTGTGTACAACAAATTGTTTGCCAATTAATTGCAGCAAGGATGAATGCTTCCCGAAAAGAGTTGAGATGATCTACCACAGAGCCATCATTGAAGCCTGCTTTTAAGTTTTAAAGAGAGAGAGAGAGAGAGAGAGAGAGAGAGAGAGAGAGAGAGAGAGAGAGAGAGAGAGAGAGAGAGAGAGAGAGAGAGAGAGAGAGAGAGAGAGAGAGACAGAGACAGAGAGAGACAGAGAGAGACTGTGACATTTATTCCATAAATGATTAAGCTTGATAATGTATTTTAAAGACAGTTATTCCGTAAATGATATACCTGTTTAAGCTAGATAGTATTTTTTAAAGATCTGTATTTTTTAAAAGACCTGTATTAATGCCGATATTATATATTCCGTTATATCTCCGTAAATGTTTAAGCTTGACAGATCGTAATGTAAGATATGTATTTAACACCCGTTTGTGAAAGTTCCGTAGTAATACCTGTGTGTATATTTAAAGGAGAGAAAGCACAAGTAACATAGACAGCTGGCGTCACCTATATTCACGTCTCGGAACTGTCTCACATACTAACCCAAGCATCATCCTTTACAGGCGAGTGGTCTTTAAATTATCCGAAAAAAATCGAATTTTGACAGTTTCAGTAACTTTCTTCCGAAACTACATAAATCTTCATTGCGAAGGTATGCTTAGGAAATTATATCTCTTAGTTGGGATCGTCGTCTACCAGCCTATAGTTAGCGGATGTTGACATAGTTTAGTCGGCAAGTATTTGGTCACAGAAGACGAGAATGTCTAAACTAGCGACGCCGGGGCAAGTTGGGCCATGGCACATCTTGCCCCCAACATTATCGCAAATCATTGTGCTAGTTATACTAGTTGGGTCCTGTAAAAACGCAGGAAAGGGAAGAGAGAAAGGACAGAGTAAGCTTGAAGAACGTAAATTGCCGAAAAAAATCAGGCATCGCAAAGTCTAAGCTGTTCCCGACGAATAAGAAGGTTCAGAAAAGTACGAAAACCAAGGTCATCGAATAAAACAGCTCTGATAGTGATGTAGAGATGACGCTGTTGGATTCTGACGCCTGAATTGACGGAAGGTGACTTTGTTGTCGTGAAAGTCGGGGGAAAGATTAGAAGCGAGAACATCATTGCGCGCATCGATAGACTGAATAATGACTCTACTGCTGAGAGATGTTTTTCAAAAAGATTTTGGGAAAAGCGTTTGCCAATCCTACATTTGCATTCGACGAGAATGATGAGGGTATGTTCGAAACCAAGGACATTCTGAAGATTCTACCTGCACCGATAACAGCTGGTGGAACCGCCCGTACTGCCGGACATTTCTCTTTGACATTCAGTTTGAAGAAATTTGACTTGAAACAATTACCCAGCACGTTTAGGAAGAGTTCAGTCGAAGTTGACCAATTGTGCAGAGGCAGGAATGAGTTTTGAGTTTTATGATGATGTACGTCAATAGCAGAGAACACTGCCCGTATTAATTAAGTCACTTAATTTTCTTCAGTATCGGGTCCAATAATCGTCACTTGTTTGTCAAGTTGAACACTCTGCCAAAATTCATATCAAAGTATATGATGCTTTGGTAAGCTTTAAACAACCACCGTTAAGCAAGATGAATGCCAAAGTGTGCAATTAAAATATTTTGTTGGAAATTTCGTTTTGTTCTGTTTAAAGATAATTCGTACACATGCCGATATTACGACTTTTGTGCGTAAATTGTTGTTTTCTATTTATGGCCCAATTTGCTTCCATGGTTGGCCCAACTTACCTTCATGACGGGGCAAGTTGGGCAGTTCGACACTTTTTTTCTAAACACACACCATTCCGTGGTCCTCTCCAACAGAAGGCTAACATTAACCAACACGATAAGAGACACCTTTGGCTTAATGATGATTGTAATTAGATGCTTCTACGTTGCATGGGGCAGTTATGGGAACCAAAAAGAGCAAAATTGGCCCAACTTACCTCATTTTCCTCTACGTACGTTCATCCAGTTTATATTATTTAGCGTTAAATTTTGACTGGTATTGATTAGGACAGTCGCGAAATCCATTAATTGTAAATGTTGTCATACTGTTATCTTAACACATTGTAAACACGAAGCAAATAGGTGCAATGTGGAACAACAATTACCTTTGCATTTATATAATAAAATTCTAGAACATGCGCAAAACTAATAACTAATTAATTTAACTTTAATCGAGCTAACGTATTAGGGAAGACTGCGGATTGTTGTCATTTTTTTTCTTTGTAATAACATTTCCATAATTTTTGTTGTTGCTAACTTTAACTTTAGGATATCATGTAGGCCCTATATATATTGACGTAGTTTTATTCAAAATATGATATTTGGGTCGTTCAAAAGGTATATCTCCTAAAACAAACCTGTCCCAACCATATATATATATATATATGGTTCAGTATGTATTATGTATCCAATAATATTGCTTTAATTATACTGTAGCGAAAAATCCTGCCGCTGTAAAATACTGCCGAACCGACCCTTAAAGCGCAAGTCCGCAAGTAGAAGTTTGTTGTGTAAAGAAATGGCTGGTCCTATTCTAAATATATCAATCTAATCGCGGTCTATAAGCTTTATTATGAATATTTGCGATGGTTGTAAAATTATTAGAATGTTGTTTATCTGAGACATTTGGAAGAAGGATATATGTGGAAATATTTATAAATGCTAGCCAACTAATGTGATGTAAGTTTTATTCAGCACAAATAATCTAATCAAACTGCCAAAACTATTACATATAATTATATATATATATAATTATTATATATGTATATATATATATATATATATAATTATTATTATTATATATATATATATATACATATATATATGTGTGTGTGTGTGTGGGACGCAGTGGCCGAGTGGTTAGAGTATCAGACTCTCGACTGGAGGGACCGGGGTTCAAATCCCGGCTGAGCAGTGGTTCGGTACTGGTTCGGCTGCCGTGTCTCCCCCCCCTTCCAACCCGCACCGGGCAGCGTGAAAGGGTAGTCCAACAACACCAGCATGCAAAGTACAATGAAGCCAAGGCCCCCAGTCCCCAGCAGCATCGAAAGAGTCTATGACTAAAGAGGCGGTTCGGGTCAAGTAGGGCTACGTGCAGGGGGTGCTAAGAATCTCTGGGTCAACAAGAGCCGCCGAGAGAAGGTAAGTAGACTGAAGATAGCAACATATAACGTATGAACATGTGCACGTGGATTATGTTCAACACCAACAATGATTCACGGGGATACTGTTCATTGTGTAAGTGTTTTGTTGGTGTACGGGGATACTGTTCACTGTGTAGGTAAGTGGCATTATTGGTGTCCATGGAGGCTGTTGTCTGTGTAAGTGTCATTGTTGGTATACATGGATACTGTTCACTGTACGTCATTGTATGAGTACGGGGATACTGTTCATTGTGTATGTGTCATTGTTGGTGTACAGCGATACTGTTCATTCTATGTCATTGTATGTGTACGGGGATACTGTTCACTGCGTAAGTGTCATTGCTGGTGTACGGGGATACTGTTCACCGTGTAAGTGTCATTGTTGGTGTACGGGGATACTGTTCACCGTGTAAGTGTCATTGTTGGTATATGTCGTTTCTGTTCAGTGTGTAAGTGTCATTGTTGGTGTATGGGGATACTGTTCACTGTGTTAGTGTCATTGTTCGTGTAAGGGGATACTGTTCATCGTGTAAGTGTCATTGTTGGTGTACGGGGATACTGTTCACTGTGTATGTGTCATTGTCGGTGTACGGGGATACTGTTCACCGTGCAAGTGTCATTGTTGGTGTATGTCGTTTCTGTTCACTGTGTAAGTGTCATTGTTGGTGTACGGTGATACTGTTCACCATGTACGTGTCATTGTTGGTATACGGGGATACTGTTCAAGGTGTAAGTGTCATTGTTGGTGTACGGGGATACTCTTCACCGTGTAAGTGTCATTGTTGGTAAATGTCGATTCTGTTCACTGTGTAAGTGTCATTGTTGGTGTTCGGGGACACTGTACACCGTGTAAGTGTCACTGTTGGTGTACGGGGATACTGTTCACCGTGTAAGTGTCATTGTTGGTATATGTCGTTTCTGTTCAGTGTGTAAGTGTCATTGTTGGTGTACGGGGATAATGTTCATTGTGTATGTGTCATTGTCGGTGTACGGGGATACTGTTCACCGTGTAAGTGTCATTGTTGGTATATGTCGTTTCTGTTCACTGTGTAAGTGTCATTGTTGGTGTACGGCGATACTGTTCACTGTGTAAGTGTCATTGTTCGTGTACGGGGATACTGTTAATCGTGTAAGTGTCATTGTTGGTGTACGGGGATACTGTTCACTGTGTAAGTGTCATTGTTCGTGTACGTGGTTACTGTTCATCGTGTAAATGTCATTGTTGGTGTACGGGGATACTGTTCATTGTGTAAGTGTCATTGGTCGTGTACGGGGATACTGTTTATCGTGTAAGTGTCATTGTTGGTGTACGGGGACACTGTTCACCGTGTAAGTGTCATTGTTGGTGTACGGGGATAGTGTTCGCCGTGTAAGTGTCATTGTTGGTGTAAGGGGATACTCTTCACAGTGTAAGTGTCACTGTTGTTATATGTCAATTATGTTCACTGTGTAAGTGTCATTGTTGGTGTACGGAGATATAGTTCACCGTGTCAGTGTCATTGTTGATGTACGGGGATACTGTTCAAAGGTGTAAGTGTCTTTGTTGGTGTACTGGGATACTCTTCACCGTGTAAGTGTCATTGTTGGTATATGTCGATTCTGTTCACTGTGTAAGTGTCATTGTTGGTGTATGGGGATACTGTTCACTGTGTAATTGTCATTGTTGGTGTACGGGGATACTGTTCACAGTGTAAGTGTCATTGTTGGTGTACGAGGATACTGTTCACTGTGTAAGTGTCATTGTTGGTGTACGGGGATACTGTTCACCGTGTACGTGTCATTGTTGGTGTACGGGGATACTGTTCAAGGTGTAAGTGTCATTGTTGGTGTACGGGGATACTGTTCACTGTGTAAGTATCATTGTTGGTGTACGGGGATACTGTTCACCGTGTAAGTGTCATTGTTGGTGTACAGGGATACTGTTCACTGTGTAAGTATCATTGTTGGTGTACGGGGATACTGTTCATCGTGTCAGTGTCATTGTTGATGTACGGGGATACTGTTAACCGTGTAAGTGTCATTGTAGGTGTACGGGGATAGTGTTCGCCGTGTAAGTGTCACTGTTGATGTACGGGGATATTGTTCACCGTGTAAGTGTCATTGCTGGTGTACGGGGATACTGTTCGCTGTGTAAGTGTCATTATTGGTGTACGGGGATACTGTTCGCTGTGTAAGTGTCATTGTTGGTGTACGGGGATACTGTTCACCGTGTAAGTGTCATTGTTGGTATATGTCGTTTCTGCTCAGTGTGTAAGTGTCATTGTTGGTGTATGGGGATACTGTTCACTGTGTTAGTGTCATTGTTCGTGTAAGGGGATACTGTTCATCGTGTAAGTGTCATTGTTGGTGTACGGGGATACTGTTCACTGTGTATGTGTCATTGTCGGTGTACGGGGATACTGTTCACCGTGCAAGTGTCATTGTTGGTGTATGTCGTTTCTGTTCACTGTGTAAGTGTCATTGTTGGTGTGCGGTGATACAGTTCACCATGTACGTGTCATTGTTGGTATACGGGGATACTGTTCAAGGTGTAAGTGTCATTGTTGGTGTAAGGGGATACTCTTCACCGTGTAAGTGTCATTGTTGGTAAATGTCGATTCTGTTCACTGTGTAAGTGTCATTGTTGGTGTTCGGGGACACTGTACACCGTGTAAGTGTCACTGTTGGTGTACGGGGATACTGTTCACCGTGTAAGTGTCATTGTTGGTATATGTCGTTTCTGTTCAGTGTGTAAGTGTCATTGTTGGTGTACGGGGATAATGTTCATTGTGTATGTGTCATTGTCGGTGTACGGGGATACTGTTCACCGTGTAAGTGTCATTGTTGGTATATGTCGTTTCTGTTCACTGTGTAATTGTCATTGTTGGTGTACGGCGATACTGTTCACTGTGTAAGTGTCATTGTTCGTGTACGGGGATACTGTTAATCGTGTAAGTGTCATTGTTGGTGTACGGGGATACTGTTCACTGTGTAAGTGTCATTGTTCGTGTACGTGGTTACTGTTCATCGTGTAAATGTCATTGTTGGTGTACGGGGATACTGTTCATTGTGTAAGTGTCATTGGTCGTGTACGGGGATACTGTTTATCGTGTAAGTGTCATTGTTGGTGTACGGGGACACTGTTCACCGTGTAAGTGTCATTGTTGGTGTACGGGGATAGTGTTCGCCGTGTAAGTGTCATTGTTGGTGTAAGGGGATACTCTTCACAGTGTAAGTGTCATTGTTGTTATATGTCAATTATGTTCACTGTGTAAGTGTCATTGTTGGTGTACGGAGATATAGTTCACCGTGTCAGTGTCATTGTTGATGTACGGGGATACTGTTCAAAGGTGTAAGTGTCTTTGTTGGTGTACTGGGATACTCTTCACCGTGTAAGTGTCATTGTTGGTATATGTCGATTCTGTTCACTGTGTAAGTGTCATTGTTGGTGTACGGGGATACTGTTCACTGTGTAATTGTCATTGTTGGTGTACGGGGATACTGTTCACAGTGTAAGTGTCATTGTTGGTGTACGAGGATACTGTTCACTGTGTAAGTGTCATTGTTGGTGTACGGGGATACTGTTCACCGTGTACGTGTCATTGTTGGTGTACGGGGATACTGTTCAAGGTGTAAGTGTCATTGTTGGTGTACGGGGATACTGTTCACTGTGTAAGTATCATTGTTGGTGTACGGGGATACTGTTCACCGTGTAAGTGTCATTGTTGGTGTACGGGGATACTGTTCACTGTGTAAGTATCATTGTTGGTGTACGGGGATACTGTTCATCGTGTCAGTGTCATTGTTGATGTACGGGGATACTGTTAACCGTGTAAGTGTCATTGTAGGTGTACGGGGATAGTGTTCGCCGTGTAAGTGTCACTGTTGATGTACGGGGATATTGTTCACCGTGTAAGTGTCATTGCTGGTGTACGGGGATACTGTTCGCTGTGTAAGTGTCATTATTGGTGTACGGGGATACTGTTCGCTGTGTAAGTGTCATTGTTGGTGTATGGGGATACTGTTCAAGGTGTAAGTGTCATTGTTGGTGTACGGGGATACTGTTCACTGTGTAAGTATCATTGTTGGTGTACGGGGATACTGTTCATCGTGTCAGTGTCATTGTTGATGTACGGGAATACTGTTCACCGTGTAAGTGTCATTGTAGGTGTACGGGGATAGTGTTCGCCGTGTAAGTGTCACTGTTGATGTACGGGGATATTGTTCACCGTGTAAGTGTCATTGCTGGTGTACGGGGATACTGTTCGCTGTGTAAGTGTCATTATTGGTGTACGGGGATACTGTTCGCTGTGTAAGTGTCATTGTTGGTGTACGGGGATATTGTTCACCGTGTAAGTGTCATTGTTGATGTACGAGGATACTGTTCACTGTGTAAGTGTCATTGTTAGTCTACGGGGAAATTGTTCACCGTGTAAGTGTCATTATTGGTGTACGGGGATACTGTTCAAGGTGTAAGGGTCGTTGTTGGTGTACGGGTATACTGTTCACTGTGTAAGTGTCATTGTTCGTGTAAGGGGATACTGTTCATCGTGTAAGTGTCATTGTTGGTGTACGGGGATACTGTTCACTGTGTATATGTCATTGTTGTTGTACAGGGATACTGTTAATTCTATGTCATTACATGTGTACGGGGATACTGTTCACTGTGTAAGTGTCATTGTTGGTGTACGAGGATACTGTTCACTGTGTAAGTGTCATTGTTGGTGTAAGAGGATACTGTTCACCGTGTAAGTGTCATTGTTGGTGTACGGGGATACTGTTCAAGGTATAAGTGTTATTGTTGGTATATGTCGATTCTGTTCACTGTGTAAGTGTCATTGTTGGTGTACGGGGATACTGTTTACTGTGTAAGTGTCATTGTTGGTGTACGGGGATACTCTTCACCGTGTAAGTGTCATTGTTGGTGTACGGGGATACTGTTCAAGGTGTAAGTGTCATTGTTGATGTACGAGGATACTCTTCACCGTGTAAGTGTCATTGTTGGTATATGTCAATTCTGTTCACTGTGTAAGTGTCATTATTGGTGTACGGGGATACTGTTCACTGTGTAAGTGTCATTATTGGTGAACGGGGATACTGTTCACTGTGTAAGTGTCATTGTTGGTGTACGGGGATACTGTTCACCGTGTAAGTGTCACTGTTGGTGTACGAGGATACCGTTCACTGTGTTAGTGTCATTGTTGGAGTAAGGGGATACTTTTCACCGTGTAAGTGTCATTGTTGGTGTACGGGGATACTGGTCAAGGTGTAAGTGTCATTGTTTGTGTACGGGGATACTGTTCACCGTGTAAGTGTTATTGTTGGTGTACGGGGATACTGTTCAAGGTGTAAGTGTCATTGTTGGTGTACGGGGATACTGTTCACTGTGTAAGTGTCATTGTTGGTGTACGGGGATACTGTTCACCGTGTAAGTGCCATAGTTGGTGAACCGGGATACTGTTTACTGTGTAAATGTCATTGTTCGTGTACGAGGATACTGTTCAAGGTGTAAGTGTCATTGTTGGTGTACAAGGATACTCTTCACCGTGTAAGTGTCATTGTTGGTATATGTCAATTCTGTTCACTGTGTAAGTGTCATTATTGGTGTACGGGGATACTGTTCACTGTGTAAGTGTCATTGTTGGTGTACGGGGATACTGTTCACCGTGTAAGTGTCATTGTTGGTGTACGGGGATACTGTTCAAGGTGTAAGTGTCATTGTTGGTGTACGGGGATACTGTTCACCGTGTAAGTGTCATTGTTGGTGTATGTCGTTTCTGTTCACTGTGTAAGTGTCATTGTTGGTGTATGGGGATACTGTTCACCGTGTAAGTGTCATAGCTGGTGTACCGGGATACTGTACACTGTGTAAGTGTCATTGTTCGTGTACGGGGATATTGCTCATCGTGTAAGTGTCATTGTTGGTGTACGGGGATACTGTTCACCGTGTAAGTGTCATTGTTCGTGTACGGGGATACTGTTCATCGTGTCAGTGTCATTTTTGATGTACGGGGATACTGTTCACCGTGTAAGTGTCATTGTTGGTGTACGGGGATAGTGTTCGCCGTGTAAGTGTCACTGTTGATGTACGGGGATACTGTTCACCGTGCAAGTGTCATTGTTGGTGTACGGGGATACTGTTCATCGTGTAAGTGTCATTGTTGGTGTGCGGGGATACTGTTCACTGTGTATATGTCATTGTTGGTGTACAGGGATACTGTTAATTCTATGTCGTTACATGTGTACGGGGATACTGTTCACTGTGTAAGTTTCATTGTTGATGTACGAGGATACTGTTCACTGTGTAAGTGTCATTGTTGGTGTAAGAGGATACTGTTCACCGTGTAAGTGTCATTGTTGGTGTACAGGGATACTGTTCAAGGTATAAGTGTTATTGTTGGTATATGTCGATTCTGTTCACTGTGTAAGTGTCATTGTTGGTGTACGGGGATATTGTTCACTGTGTAAGTGTCATTGTTGGTGTACGGGGATACTGTTCACCGTGTAAGTGTCATTGTTGGTGTACGGGGATACTGTTCAAGGTGTAAGTGTCATTGTTGGTGTACGAGGATACTCTTCACCGTGTAAGTGTCATTGTTGGTATATGTCAATTCTGTTCACTGTGTAAGTGTCATTATTGGTGTACGGGGATACTGTTCACTGTGTAAGTGTCATTATTGGTGAACGGGGATACTGTTCACTGTGTAAGTGTCATTGTTGGTGTACGGGGATACTGTTCACCGTGTAAGTGTCACTGTTGGTGTACGAGGATACCGTTCACTGTGTTAGAGTCACTGTTGGAGTAAGGGGATACTTTTCACCGTGTAAGTGTCATTGTTGGTATACGGGGATACTGGTCAAGGTGTAAGTGTCATTGTTGGTGTACGGGGATACTGTTCACCGTGTAAGTGTCATTGTTGGTGTACGGGGATACTGTTCAAGGTGTAAGTGTCATTGTTGGTGTACGGGGATACTGTTCACTGTGTAAGTGTCATTGTTGGTGTACGGGGATACTGTTCAAGGTGTGAGTGTCATTGTTGGTGTACGGGGATACTGTTCACCGTGTAAGTGCCATAGTTGGTGAACCGGGATGCTGTTTACTGTGTAAGTGTCATTGTTCGTGTACGGGGATACTGTTCATTGTGTAAGTGTCATTGTTCGTGTACTGGGATAATGGTCACCATGTAGGTGTCATTGTTGGTGTACGGGGATAATGGTCACCATGTAGGTGTCATTGTTGGTGTACGGGGATACTTTTCACTGTGTAAGTGTCATTCTTGGTGTACGGGGATACTGTTCACTGTGTAAGTGTCATTGTTGGTGTACGGGGATGCTGTTCACCGTGTACGTGTCATTGTTGGTGTACGAGGATACTGTTCACTGTGTAAGTGTCATTGTTGGTGTACGGGGATACTGTTCACCGTGTAAGTGTCATTGTTGGTGTACGGGGATACCGTTCAAGGTGTAAGGTCATTGTTGGTGTACGGGGATACTGTTCACTGTGTAAGTGTCATTGTTCGTGTACGGGGATACTGTTCATCGTGTATGTGTCATTGTTGGTGTGCGGGGATACTGTTCACTGTGTATATGTCATTGTTGGTGTACAGGGATACTGGTCATTCTATGGCATTACATGTGTACGGGGATACTGTTCACTGTGTAAGTGTCATTGTTGGAGCACGGGGTACAGTTCACCGTGTAGGTGAAATTGTTGGTGTACGGGGATACTGTTCACTGTGTAAGTGTCATTGTTCGTGTACGGGGATACTGTTCATCGTGTAAGTGTAATTGTTGGTGTACGGTGATACTGTTCACTGTGTATATGTCATTGTTGGTGTACAGGGATACTGTTCAATCTATGTCATTACATGCGTACGGGGATACTCTTCACTGTGTAAGTGTCATTGTTGGTGTACGGGGATATTGTTCACCGTGTAGGTGTCATTGTTGGTGTACGGGGTTACTGTTCACTGTGTAAGTGTCATTGTTGGTGTACGATGATACTGTTCACTGTGTAAGTGTCACTGTTGGTATACAGGGATACTGTTCACTGTGTAAGTGTCATTGTTGGTGTAAGGGGATACTGTTCACCGTGTAAGTGTCATTGTTGGTGTACGGGGATACTGTTCAAGGTGTAAGTGTCATTGTTGGTGTACGAGGATGCTCTTCACTGTGTAAGTGTCATTTTTGGTATACGTCAATTCTGTTCACTGTGTAAGTGTCATTATTGGTGTACGGGGATACTGTTCACCGTGTAAGTGTCATTGTTCGTGTACGGGGATACTGCTCATCGTGTAAGTGTCATTGTTGGTGTACGGGGATACTGTTCACCGTGTAAGTGTCATTGTTCGTGTACGGGGATACTGTTCATCGTGTCAGTGTCATTGTTGATGTACGGGGATACTGTTCACCGTGGAAGTGTCATTGTTGGTGTACGGGGATAGTGTTCGCCGTGTAAGTGTCACTGTTGATGTAAGGGGATATTGTTCACCGTGTAAGTGTCATTGCTGGTGTACGGGGATACTGTTCGCTGTGTAAGTGTCATTATTGGTGTACGGGGATACTGTTCGCTGTGTAAGTGTCATTATTGGTGCACGGGGATATTGTTCGCTGTGTAAGTGTCATTTTTGTTGTACGGGGATACTGTTCAACGTGTTAGTGTCATTGTTGGTGTACGGGGATACTGTTCACCATGTAGGTGTCCTTGTTGGTGTACGGGGATACTTTTCACTGTGTAAGTGTCGTTGTTGGTGGACGGGGATACTGTTCACTGTGTATGTGTCATTGTTGGTGTACGAGGATACTGTTCACTTTGTATGTGTCATTGTTGGAGTATGAGTATAGTGTTCGCCGTGTAAGTGTCATTGTTGGTGTACGGGGATACTCTTCACAGTGTAAGTGTCATTTTTGGTATATGTCAATTCTGTTCACTGTGTAAGTGTCATTGTTGGTGTACGGGAATACTGTTCACCGTGTAAGTGTCATTGTTGGTGTACGAGGATACTGTTCACTGTGTAAATGTCATTGTTGGTGTAAGAGGATACTGTTCACCGTGTAAGTGTCATTGTTGGTGTACGGGTATACTGTTCAAGGTATAAGTGTCATTGTTGGTATATGTCGATTTTGTTCACTGTGTAAGTGTCATTGTTGGTGTACGGGGATACCGTTCACTGTGTAAGTGTCATTGTTGGTTTACGGGGATACTGTTCACCGTGTATGTGTCATTGTTGGTGTACGGGGATACTGTTCAAGGTGTAAGTGTCATTGTTGGTGTACGAGGATACTCTTCACCCTGTAAGTGTCATTGTTGGTATATGTCAATTCTGTTCACTGTGTAAGTGTCATTATTGGTGTTCGGGGATACTGTTCACCGTGTAAGTGTCACTGTTGGTGTACGAGGATACCGTTCACTGTGTTAGTGTCATTGTTGGAGTAAGGGGATACTTTTCACCGTGTAAGTGTCATTGTTGGTGTACGGGGATACTGTTCAAGGTGTAACTGTCATTGTTGGTGTACGGGGATACTGTTCACCGTGTAAGTGTCATTGTTGGTGTACGGGGATACTGTTCAAGGTGTAAGTGTCATTGTTGGTGTACGGGGATACTGTTCACTGTGTAAGTGTCATTGTTGGTGTACGGGGATACTGTTCAAGGTGTGAGTGTCATTGTTGGTGTACGGGGATACTGTTCACCGTGTAAGTGCCATAGTTGGTGAACCGGGATACTGTTTACTGTGTAAGTGTCATTGTTCGTGTACGGGGATACTGTTCATCGTGTAAGTGTCATTGTTGGTGTACGGGGATACTGGTCACCACGTAGGTGTCATTGTTGGTGTGCGGGGATACTTTTCACTGTGTAAGTGTCATTCTTGGTGTACAGGGATACTGTTCACTGTGTGAGTGTCATTGTTGGTGTACGGGGATACTGTTCACCGTGTACGTGTCATTGTTGGTGTACGGGGATACTGTTCACCGTGTAAGTGTCATTGTTGGTGTACGGGGATACTGTTCAAGGTGTAAGGGTCATTGTTGGTGTATGGGGATACTGTTCACTGTGTAAGTGTCATTGTTCGTGTACGGGGATACTGTTCATCGTGCAAGTGTCATTGTTGGTGTACGGGGATACTGTTCACTGTGTATATGTCATTGTTGGTGTACAGGGATACTGTTAATTCTATGTCATTACATGTGTACGGGGATACTGTTCACTGTGTAAGTGTCATTGTTGGTGTACGGGGATACAGTTCACCGTGTAAGTGTCACTGTTGGTGTACGGGGATACTGTTCACCGTGCAAGTGTCATTGTTGGTGTACGGGTATACTGTTCGCTGTGTAAGTGTCATTGTTGGTGTACGGGGATACTGTTCACTGTGTAAGTGTCATTGTTTGTGTACGGGGATACAGTTCACCGTGTAAGTGTCACTGTTGGTGTACGGGGATACTGTTCACCGTGCAAGTGTCATTGTTGGTGTACGGGTATACTGTTCGCTGTGTAAGTGTCATTGTTGGTGTACGGGGATACTGTTCGCTGTGTAAGTGTAATTGTTGGTATACGGGGATACTGTTAAACGTGTTAGTGTCATTGTTGGTGTACGGGGATACTGGTCACCATGTAGGTGTCATTGTTGGTGTACGGGGATACTTTTCACTGTGTAAGTGTCATTCTTGGTGTACGGGGATACTGCTCATCCTGTAAGTGTCATTGTTGGTGTACGGGGGTACTGTTCACCGTGTAAATGTCATTGTTCGTGTACGGGGATACTGTTCATCGTGTCAGTGTCATTGTTGATGTACGGGGATACTGTTCACCGTGTAAGTGTCATTGTTGGTGTTCGGGGATAGTGTTCACCGTGTAAATGTCACTGTTGTTGTACGGGGATATTGTTCACCGTGTAAGTGTCATTGCTGGTGTACGGGGATACTGTTCGCTGTGTAAGTGTCATTGTTGGTGTACGGGGATACTGTTCACTGTGTAAGTGTCATTGTTGGTGTACGGGGATACTGTTCACCGTGTAAGTATCATTGTTGGTGTACGAGGATACTGTTCACTGTGTAAATGTCATTGTTGGTGTACGGGGAAACTGTTCACCGTGTAAGTGTCATTGTTGGTGTACGGGGATACTGTTCAAGGTGTCAGGGTCATTGTTGGTGTACAGGGATACTGTTCACTGTGTAAGTGTCATTGTTCGTGTACGGGGATACTGTTCATCGTGTAAGTGTCATTGTTGGTGTACGGGGATACTGTTCACAGTGTATATGTCATTGTTGGTGTACAAGGATACTGTTCATTCTATGTCATTACATGTGTACGGGGATACTGTTCACTGTGTAAGTGTCATTGTTGGTGTACGGGGATACAGTTCACCGTGTAAGTGTCACTGTTGGTGTACGGGGATACTGTTCACCGTGCAAATGTCATTGTTGGTGTACGGGTATACTGTTCGCTTTGTAAGTGTCATTGTTGGTGTACGGGGAATCTGTTCGCTGTGTAAGTGTAATTGTTGGTATACGGGGATACTGTTAAACGTGTTAGTGTCATTGTTGGTGTTCGGGGATACTGGTCACCATGTAGGTGTCATTGTTGGTGTACGGGGATACTTTTCACTGTGTAAGTGTCATTCTTGGTGTACGGGGATACTGCTCATCGTGTAAGTGTCATTGTTGGTGTACGGGGATACTGTTCACCGTGTAAATGTCATTGTTCGTGTACGGGGATAATGTTCATCGTGTCAGTGTCATTGTTGATGTACGGGGATACTGTTAACCGTGTAAGTGTCATTGTTGGTGTTCGGGGATAGTGTTCACCGTGTAAGTGTCACTGTTGATGTACGAGGATACTCTTCACCGTGTAAGTGTCATTGTTGGTATATGTCAATTCTGTTCACTGTGTAAGTGTCATTATTGGTGTACGGGGATACTGTTCACTGTGTAAGTGTCATTATTGGTGAACGGGGATACTGTTCACTGTGTAAGTGTCATTGTTGGTGTACGGGGATACTGTTCACCGTGTAAGTGTCATTGTTGGTGTACGGGGATACTGTTCACCGTGTAAGTGTCATTGTTGGTGTACGGGGATACTGTTCAAGGGGATACTGTGTAAGTGTCATTGTTGGTGTACGGGGATACTGTTCAAGGTGTAAGTGTCATTGTTGGTGTACGGGGATACTGTTCACCGTGTAAGTGTCATTGTTGGTGTACGGGGATACTGTTCAAGGTGTAAGTGTCATTGTTGGTGTACGGGGATACTGTTCACTGTGTAAGTGTCATTGTTGGTGTACGGGGATACTGTTCACCGTGTAAGTGTCATTGTTGGTGTACGGGGATACTGTTCAAGGTGTGAGTGTCATTGTTGGTGTACGGGGATACCGTTCACCGTGTAAGTGCCATAGTTGGTGAACCGGGATGCTGTTTACTGTGTAAGTGTCATTGTTCGTGTACGGGGATACTGTTCATCGTGTAAGTGTCATTGTTCGTGTACTGGGATAATGGTCACCATGTAGGTGTCATTGTTGGTGTACGGGGATAATGGTCACCATGTAGGTGTCATTGTTGGTGTACGGGGATACTTTTCACTGTGTAAGTGTCATTCTTGGTGTACGGGGATATTGTTCACTGTGTAAGTGTCATTGTTGGTGTACGGGGATACTGTTCACCGTGTACGTGTCATTGTTGGTGTACGAGGATACTGTTCACTGTGTAAGTGTCATTGTTGGTGTACGGGGATACTGTTCACCGTGCAAGTGTCATTGTTGGAGTACGGGGATACCGTTCAAGGTGTAAGGTCATTGTTGGTGTACGGGGATACTGTTCACTGTGTAAGTGTCATTGTTCGTGTACGGGGATACTGTTCATCGTGTATGTGTCATTGTTGGTGTGCGGGGATACTGTTCACTGTGTATATGTCATTGTTGGTGTACAGGGATACTGGTCATTCTATGGCATTACATGTGTACGGGGATACTGTTCACTGTGTAAGTGTCATTGTTGGAGCACGGGGTACAGTTCACCGTGTAGGTGAAATTGTTGGTGTACGGGGATACTGTTCACTGTGTAAGTGTCATTGTTCGTGTACGGGGATACTGTTCATCGTGTAAGTGTAATTGTTGGTGTACGGTGATACTGTTCACTGTGTATATGTCATTGTTGGTGTACAGGGATACTGTTCATTCTATGTCATTACATGCGTACGGGGATACTCTTCACTGTGTAAGTGTCATTGTTGGTGTACGGGGATATTGTTCACCATGTAGGTGTCATTGTTGGTGTACGGGGTTACTGTTCACTGTGTAAGTGTCATTGTTGGTGTACGATGATACTGTTCACTGTGTAAGTGTCACTGTTGGTATACAGGGATACTGTTCACTGTGTAAGTGTCATTGTTGGTGTACGGGGATACTGTTCACCGTGTAAGTGTCATTGTTGGTGTACGGGGATACTGTTCAAGGTGTAAGTGTCATTGTTGGTGTACGAGGATGCTCTTCACTGTGTAAGTGTCATTTTTGGTATACGTCAATTCTGTTCACTGTGTAAGTGTCATTATTGGTGTACGGGGATACTGTTCACCGTGTAAGTGTCACTGTTCGTGTACGGGGATACTGCTCATCGTGTAAGTGTCATTGCTGGTGTACGGGGATACTGTTCACCGTGTAAGTGTCATTGTTCGTGTACGGGGATACTGTTCATCGTGTCAGTGTCATTGTTGATGTACGGGGATACTGTTCACCGTGGAAGTGTCATTGTTGGTGTACGGGGATAGTGTTCGCCGTGTAAGTGTCACTGTTGATGTAAGGGGATATTGTTCACCGTGTAAGTGTCATTGCTGGTGTACGGGGATACTGTTCGCTGTGTAAGTGTCATTATTGGTGTACGGGGATACTGTTCGCTGTGTAAGTGTCATTATTGGTGCACGGGGATATTGTTCGCTGTGTAAGTGTCATTTTTGTTGTACGGGGATACTGTTCAACGTGTTAGTGTCATTGTTGGTGTACGGGGATACTGTTCACCATGTAGGTGTCCTTGTTGGTGTACGGGGATACTTTTCACTGTGTAAGTGTCGTTGTTGGTGGACGGGGATACTGTTCACTGTGTATGTGTCATTGTTGGTGTACGAGGATACTGTTCACTTTGTAAGTGTCATTGTTGGAGTACGAGTATAGTGTTCGCCGTGTAAGTGTCATTGTTGGTGTACGGGGATACTCTTCACAGTGTAAGTGTCATTTTTGGTATATGTCAATTCTGTTCACTGTGTAAGTGTCATTGTTGGTGTACGGGGATACTGTTCACCGTGTAAGTGTCATTGTTGGTGTACGAGGATACTGTTCACTGTGTAAGTGTCATTGTTGGTGTAAGAGGATACTGTTCACCGTGTAAGTGTCATTGTTGGTGTACGGGGATACTGTTCAAGGTATAAGTGTCATTGTTGGTATATGTCGATTTTGTTCACTGTGTAAGTGTCATTGTTGGTGTACGGGGATACCGTTCACTGTGTAAGTGTCATTGTTGGTTTACGGGGATACTGTTCACCGTGTATGTGTCATTGTTGGTGTACGGGGATACTGTTCAAGGTGTAAGTGTCATTGTTGGTGTACGAGGATACTCTTCACCGTGTAAGTGTCATTGTTGGTATATGTCAATTCTGTTCGCTGTGTAAGTGTCATTATTAGTGTACGGGGATACTGTTCACTATGTAAGTGTCATTGTTGGTGTACGGGGATACTGTTCACCGTGTAAGTGTCACTGTTGGTGTACGAGGATACCGTTCACTGTGTTAGTGTCATTGTTGGAGTAAGGGGATACTTTTCACCGTGTAAGTGTCATTGCTGGTGTACGGGGATACTGTTCAAGGTGTAACTGTCATTGTTGGTGTACGGGGATACTGTTCACCGTGTAAGTGTCATTGTTGGTGTACGGGGATACTGTTCAAGGTGTAAGTGTCATTGTTGGTGTACGGGTATACTGTTCTCTGTGTAAGTGTCATTGTTGGTGTACGGGGATACTGTTCAAGGTGTGAGTGTCATTATTGGTGTACGGGGATACTGTTCACCGTGTAAGTTCCATAGTTGGTGAACCGGGATACTGTTTACTGTGTAAGTTTCATTGTTCGTGTACGGGGATACTGTTCATCGTGTAAGTGTCATTGTTGGTGTACGGGGATACTGGTCACCACGTAGGTGTCATTGTTGGTGTACGGGGATACTTTTCACTGTGTAAGTGTCATTCTTCGTGTACGGGGATACTGTTCATCGTGTAAGTGTCATTGTTGGTGTACGGGGATACTGTTCACTGTGTATATGTCATTGTTGGTGTACAAGGATACTGTTCATTCTATGTCATTACATGTGTACGGGGATACTGTTCACTGTGTAAGTGTCATTGTTGGTGTACGGGGATACAGTTCACCGTGTAAGTGTCACTGTTGGTGTACGGGGATACTGTTCGCTGTGTAAGTGTCATTGTTGGTGTACGGGGATACTGTTCGCTGTGTAAGTGTCATTGCTGGTGTACGGGGATACTGTTCGCTGTGTAAGTGTCATTATTGGTGTACGGGGATACTGATCGCTGTGTAAGTGTCATTGTTGGTGTACGGGGATATTGCTCACCGTGTAAGTGTCATTGTTGGTGTACGGGGATACTGTTCAAGGTGTTAGGGTCATTGTTGGTGTACGGGGATACTGTTCACTGTGTAAGTGTCATTGTTCGTGTACGGGGATACTGTCCATCGTGTAAGTGTCATTGTTGGTGTACGGGGATACTGTTCACTGTGTATATGTCATTGTTGGTGTACAGGGATACTGTTCATTCTATGTCATTACATGCGTACGGGGATACTGTTCACTGTGTAAGTGTCATTGTTGGTGTACGGGGATACTGTTCACTGTGTATATGTCATTGTTGGTGTACAGGGATACTGTTCGCTGTGTAAGTGTCATTGTTGGTGTACGGGGATACTGTTCGCTGTGTAAGTGTAAGTGTTGGTATACGGGGATACTGTTCGCTGTGTAAGTGTAATTGTTGGTATACGGGGATACTGTTAAACGTGTTAGTGTCATTGTTGGTGTACGGGGATACTGGTCACCATGTAGGTGTCATTGTTGGTGTACGGGGATACTTTTCACTGTGTAAGTGTCATTCTTGGTGTACGGGGATACTGCTCATCGTGTAAGTGTCATTGTTGGTGTACGGGGATACTGTTCACCGTGTAAATGTCATTGTTCGTGTACGGGGATACTGTTCATCGTGTCAGTGTCATTGTTGATGTACGGGGATACTGTTCACCGTGTAAGTGTCATTGTTGGTGTTCGGGGATAGTGTTCACCGTGTAAGTGTCACTGTTGATGTACGGGGATATTGTTCACCGTGTAAGTGTCATTGCTGGTGTACGGGGATACTGTTCGCTGTGTAAGTGTCATTATTGGTGTACGGGGATACTGTTCGCTGTGTAAGTGTCATTGTTGGTGTACGGGGATATTGTTCACCGTGTAAGTGTCATTGTTGATGTACGAGGATACTGTTCACTTTGTAAGTGTCATTGTTGGTGTACGGGGAAAATGTTCACCGTGTAAGTGTCATTGTTGGTGTACGGGGATACTGTTCAAGGTGTATATGTCATTGTTGGTGTACAGGGATACTGTTCATTCTATGTCATTACATGCGTACGGGGATACTGTTCACTGTGTAAGTGTCATTGTTGGTGTACGGGGATACTGTTCACCGTGTAGGTGTCATTGTTGGTGTACGGGGTTACTGTTCACTGTGTAAGTGTCATTGTTGGTGTACGATGATACTGTTCACTGTGTAAGTGTCATTGTTGGTTTAAGAGGATACTGTTCAAGGTATAAGTGTCATTGTTGGTATATGTCGATTCTGTTCACTGTGTAAGTGTCATTGTTGGTATACGGGGATACTGTTCTCTGTGTAAGTGTCATTGTTGGTGTACGGGGATACTGTTCACCGTGTAAGTGTCATTGTTGGTGTACGGGGATACTGTTCAAGGTTTAAGTGTCATTGTTGGTGTACGAGGATACTCTTCACCGTGTAAGTGTCATTGTTGGTATACGTCAATTCTGTTCACTGTGTAAGTGTCATTATTTGTGTACGGGGATACTGTTCACTGTGTAAGTGTCATTGTTCGTGTACGGGGATACTGCTCATCGTGTAAGTGTCATTGTTGGTGTACGGGGATACTGTTCACCGTGGAAGTGTCACTGTTGGTGTACGGGGATAGTGTTCGCCGTGTAAGTGTCACTGTTGATGTAAGGGGATATTGTTCACCGTGAAAGTGTCATTGTTGGTGTACGGGGATACTGTTCGCTGTGTAAGTGTAATTGTTGGTATACGGGGATACTGTTAAACGTGTTAGTGTCATTGTTGGTGTACGGGGATACTGGTCACCATGTAGGTGTCATTGTTGGTGTACGGGGATACTTTTCACTGTGTAAGTGTCATTGTTGGTGTACGGGGGTACTGTTCACCGTGTAAATGTCATTGTTCGTGTACGGGGATACTGTTCATCGTGTCAGTGTCATTGTTGATGTACGGGGATACTGTTCACCGTGTAAGTGTCATTGTTGGTGTTCGGGGATAGTGTTCACCGTGTAAGTGTCACTGTTGTTGTACGGGGATATTGTTCACCGTGTAAGTGTCATTGCTGGTGTACGGGGATACTGTTCGCTGTGTAAGTGTCATTGTTGGTGTACGGGGATACTGTTCACAGTGTAAGTGTCATTGTTGGTGTACGGGGATACTGTTCACCGTGTAAGTATCATTGTTGGTGTACGAGGATACTGTTCACTGTGTAAATGTCATTGTTGGTGTACGGGGAAACTGTTCACCGTGTAAGTGTCATTGTTGGTGTACGGGGATACTGTTCAAGGTGTAAGGGTCATTGTTGGTGTACAGGGATACTGTTCACTGTGTAAGTGTCATTGTTCGTGTACGGGGATACTGTTCATCGTGTAAGAGTCATTGTTGGTGTACGGGGATACTGTTCACTGTGTATATGTCATTGTTGGTGTACAGGGATACTGTTCATTCTATGTCATTACATGTGTACGGGGATACTGTTCACTGTGTAAGTGTCATTGTTGGTGTACGGGGATACAGTTCACCGTGTAAGTGTCACTGTTGGTGTACGGGGATACTGTTCACCGTGCAAGTGTCATTGTTGGTGTACGGGTATACTGTTCGCTGTGTAAGTGTCATTGTTGGTGTACGGGGATACTGTTCGCTGTGTAAGTGTAATTGTTGGTATACGGGGATACTGTTAAACGTGTTAGTGTCATTGTTGGTGTACGGGGATACTGGTCACCATGTAGGTGTCATTGTTGGTGTACGGGGATACTCTTCACTGTGTAAGTGTCATTCTTGGTGTACGGGGATACTGCTCATCGTGTAGGTGTCATTGTTGGTGTACGGGGATACTTTTCACTGTGTAAGTGTCATTGTTGGTGTACGGGGGTACTGTTCACCGTGTAAATGTCATTGTTCGTGTACGGGGATACTGTTCATCGTGTCAGTGTCATTGTTGATGTACGGGGATACTGTTCACCGTGTAAGTGTCATTGTTGGTGTTCGGGGATAGTGTTCACCGTGTAAGTGTCACTGTTGTTGTACGGGGATATTGTTCACCGTGTAAGTGTCATTGCTGGTGTACGGGGATACTGTTCGCTGTGTAAGTGTCATTGTTGGTGTACGGGGATACTGTTCACTGTGTAAGTGTCATTGTTGGTGTACGGGGATACTGTTCACCGTGTAAGTATCATTGTTGGTGTACGAGGATACTGTTCACTGTGTAAATGTCATTGTTGGTGTACGGGGAAACTGTTCACCGTGTAAGTGTCATTGTTGGTGTACGGGGATACTGTTCAAGGTGTAAGGGTCATTGTTGGTGTACAGGGATACTGTTCACTGTGTAAGTGTCATTGTTCGTGTACGGGGATACTGTTCATCGTGTAAGTGTCATTGTTGGTGTACGGGGATACTGTTCACTGTGTATATGTCATTGTTGGTGTACAGGGATACTGTTCATTCTATGTCATTACATGTGTACGGGGATACTGTTCACTGTGTAAGTGTCATTGTTGGTGTACGGGGATACAGTTCACCGTGTAAGTGTCACTGTTGGTGTACGGGGATACTGTTCACCGTGCAAATGTCATTGTTGGTGTACGGGTATACTGTTCGCTGTGTAAGTGTCATTGTTGGTGTACGGGGATACTGTTCGCTGTGTAAGTGTAATTGTTGGTATACGGGGATACTGTTAAACGTGTTAGTGTCATTGTTGGTGTACGGGGATACTGGTCACCATGTAGGTGTCATTGTTGGTGTACGGGGATACTTTTCACTGTGTAAGTGTCATTCTTGGTGTACGGGGATACTGCTCATCGTGTAAGTGTCATTGTTGGTGTACGGGGATACTGTTCACCGTGTAAATGTCATTGTTCGTGTACGGGGATACTGTTCATCGTGTCAGTGTCATTGTTGATGTACGGGGATACTGTTCACCGTGTAAGTGTCATTGTTGGTGTTCGGGGATAGTGTTCACCGTGTAAGTGTCACTGTTGATGTACGGGGATATTGTTCACCGTGTAAGTGTCATTGCTGGTGTACGGGGATACTGTTCGCTGTGTAAGTGTCATTATTGGTGTACGGGGATACTGTTCGCTGTGTAAGTGTCATTGTTGGTGTACGGGGATATTGTTCACCGTGTAAGTGTCATTGTTGATGTACGAGGATACTGTTCACTTTGTAAGTGTCATTGTTGGTGTACGGGGAAAATGTTCACCGTGTAAGTGTCATTGTTGGTGTACGGGGATACTGTTCAAGGTGTAAGGGTCATTGTTGGTGTACGGGGATACTGTTCACTGTGTAAGTGTCATTGTTCGTGTACGGGGATACTGTTCATCGTGTAAGTGTCATTGTTGGTGTACGGGGATACTGTTCACTGGATACTGTTCATTCTATGTCATTACATGCGTACGGGGATACTGTTCACCGTGTAAGTGTCATTGTTGGTGTACGGGGATACTGTTCACTGTGTAAGTGTCATTGTTGGTGTACGGGGATACTGTTCACTGTGTAAGTGTCATTGTTGGTGTACGGGGATACTGTTCACCGTGTAAGTGTCATTGTTGGTGTACGGGGATACTGTTCAAGGTGTAAGTGTCATTGTTGGTGTACGGGGATACTGTTCACCGTGTAAGTGTCATTGTTGGTGTATGTCGTTTCTGTACACTGTGTAAGTGTCATTGTTCGTGTACGGGGATACTGCTCATCGTGTAAGTGTCATTGTTGGTGTACGGGGATACTGTTCACCGTGTAAGTGTCATTGTTCGTGTACGGGGATACTGTTCATCGTGTCAGTGTCATTTTTTATGTACGGGGATACTGTTCACCGTGTAAGTGTCATTGTTGGTGTACGGGGATAGTGTTCGCCGTGTAAGTGTCACTGTTGATGTACGGGGATACTGTTCACCGTGTAAGTGTCATTGTTGGTGTACGGGGATACTGTTCATCGTGTAAGTGTCATTGTTGGTGTACGGGGATACTGTTCACTGTGTATATGTCATTGTTGGTGTACAGGGATACTGTTAATTCTATGTCGTTACATGTGTACGGGGATACTGTTCACTGTGTAAGTGTCATTGTTGATGTACGAGGATACTGTTCACTGTGTAAGTGTCATTGTAGGTGTAAGAGGATACTGTTCACCGTGTAAGTGTCATTGTTGGTGTACGGGGATACTGTTCAAGGTATAAGTGTTATTGTTGGTATATGTCGATTCTGTTCACTGTGTAAGTGTCATTGTTGGTGTACGGGGATATTGTTCACTGTGTAAGTGTCATTGTTGGTGTACGGGGATACTGTTCACCGTGTAAGTGTCATTGTTGGTGTACGGGGATACTGTTCAAGGTGTAAGTGTCATTGTTGGTGTACGAGGATACTCTTCACCGTGTAAGTGTCATTGTTGGTATATGTCAATTCTGTTCACTGTGTAAGTGTCATTATTGGTGTACGGGGATACTGTTCACTGTGTAAGTGTCATTATTGGTGAACGGGGATACTTTTCACTGTGTAAGTGTCATTGTTGGTGTAGGGGATACTGTTCACCGTGTAAGTGTCACTGTTGGTGTACGAGGATACCGTTCACTGCGTTAGAGTCATTGTTGGAGTAAGGGGATACTTTTCACCGTGTAAGTGTCATTGTTGGTGTACGGGGATACTGGTGAAGGTGTAAGTGTCATTGTTGGTGTACGGGGATACTGTTCACCGTGTAAGTGTCATTGTTGGTGTACGGGGATACTGTTCAAGGTGTAAGTGTCATTGTTGGTGTACGGGGATACTGTTCACTGTGTAAGTGTCATTGTTGGTGTAAGGGGATACTGTTCACCGTGTAAGTGTCATTGTTGGTGTACGGGGATACTGTTCAAGGTGTGAGTGTCATTGTTGGTGTACGGGGATACTGTTCACCGTGTAAGTGCCATAGTTGGTGAACCGGGATGCTGTTTACTGTGTAAGTGTCATTGTTCGTGTACGGGGATACTGTTCATCGTGTAAGTGTCATTGTTCGTGTACTGGGATAATGGTCACCACGTAGGTGTCATTGATGGTGTACGGGGATAATGGTCACCACGTAGGTGTCATTGTTGGTGTACGGGGATACTTTTCACTGTGTAAGTGTCATTCTTGGTGTACGGGGATACTGTTCACTGTGTAAGTGTCATTGTTGGTGTACGGGGATACTGTTCACCGTGTACGTGTCATTGTTGGTGTACGAGGATACTGTTCACTATGTAAGTGTCATTGTTGGTGTACGGGGATACTGTTCACCGTGTAAGTGTCATTGTTGGTGTACGGGGATACCGTTCAAGGTGTAAGGTCATTGCTGTTGTACGGGGATACTGTTCACTGTGTAAGTGTCATTGTTCGTGTACGGGGATACTGTTCATCGTGTATGTGTCATTGTTGGTGTGCGGGGATACTGTTCACTGTGTATATGTCATTGTTGGTGTACAGGGATACTGGTCATTCTATGGCATTACATGTGTACGGGGATACTGTTCACTGTGTAAGTGTCATTGTTGGTGTATCGTAAATAAGTCCACCGTAGGTGAAACTGTTGCGTACGTGATTGTCTGACCGTAAGTACCATTGTTCGTGTACGGGATACTGTCCATCGTGTAAGGAAATTGTTGCGTAATGGTGATACTCGCTCACCGTATACGTCATTATTGGTGTACAGGATACCGTTCATCTCTATAGTCATTACGCGTACGGGGATACTGTTCACCGTGTAAGTGTCATTGCTGGTGTACGGGATAATTGTCACCGTGTAAATGTCATTGTTCGTACGATACCTTCGTCTATCGCGTGTCAGCGGTCATTGTTGATGTAATGGGGATAATTGTTAACCGTGCCAGTCATTGTTTGGCGTTCCTGGGGATAGCGTTCCTACCGTAAGCAAGGCCATTGTTGATGTAATGGGGATTTTGTTCACCGTGTAAGTGTCATTGCTGGTGTACGGGGATACTGTTCGCTGTGTAAGTGTCATTATTGGTGTACGGGGATACTGTTCGCTGTGTAAGTGTCATTGTTGGTGTACGGGGATATTGTTCACCGTGTAAGTGTCATTGTTGATGTACGAGGATACTGTTCGCTTTGTAAGTGTCATTGTTGGTGTACGGGGAAAATGTTCACCGTGTAAGTGTCATTGTTGGTGTACGGGGATACTGTTCACTGTGTAAGTGTCATTGTTCGTGTACAGGGATACTGTTCATCGTGTAAGTGTCATTGTTGGTGTACGGGGATACTGTTCACTGTGTATATGTCATTGTTGGTGTACAGGGATACTATTCATTCTATGTCATTACATGCGTACGGGGATACTGTTCACCGTGTAAGTGTCATTGTTGGTGTACGGGGATACTGTTCACTGTGTAAGTATCATTGTTGGTGTACGGGGATACTGTTCATCGTGTCAGTGTCATTGTTGATGTACGGGGATACTGTTAACCGTGTAAGTGTCATCGTTAGTACCGGATACCGTTCCGCGTATAATTGTTATGCGCCGGATACCGTAAGGCTTCATTATTGGTGTATAGTTGCTCTGTACACCGTGTATAAGCCATTGTTCACGGGGATACCGCCTTATCGTGTAAGGTCATTGTTGCGTAATGGGGACAATTGTTCACCGTAAGGCCATTGTTCGTGTACGGGATACTGTTCCATCGTGTCAGTGTCACTTTGATGTAATGGGGATAATTGTCTACCGTAAGGTCACTGTTGGGGTAATGGGATAGTGTTTGGCCGTAAGGTCACTGCTTTCGATGTAATGGGATACCTGGGTTCACCGTAAGGCCATTGGTTATGCACGGGGATACTGTTCATCGTGTAAGGTCATTGTTGGTGTACGGGGATACCGGTTCATCGCGTATATGTCATTGTTGGCGTACAGGATACTGTTAATTCTATGTCGTTACATGTGTACGGGGATACTGTTCACTGTGTAAGTGTCATTGTTGATGTACGAGGATACTGTTCACTGTGTAAGTGTCATTGTAGGTGTAAGAGGATACTGTTCACCGTGTAAGTGTCATTGTTGGTGTACGGGGATACTGTTCAAGGTATAAGTGTTATTGTTGGTATATGTCGATTCTGTTCACTGTGTAAGTGTCATTGTTGGTGTACGGGGATATTGTTCACTGTGTAAGTGTCATTGTTGGTGTACGTGGATACTGTTCACCGTGTAAGTGTCATTGTTGGTGTACGGGGATACTGTTCAAGGTGTAAGTGTCATTGTTGGTGTACGAGGATACTCTTCACCGTGTAAGTGTCATTGTTGGTATATGTCAATTCTGTTCACTGTGTAAGTGTCATTATTGGTGTACGGGGATACTGTTCACTGTGTAAGTGTCATTATTGGTGAACGGGGATACTTTTCACTGTGTAAGTGTCATTGTTGGTGTAGGGGATACTGTTCACCGTGTAAGTGTCACTGTTGGTGTACGAGGATACCGTTCACTGCGTTAGAGTCATTGTTGGAGTAAGGGGATACTTTTCACCGTGTAAGTGTCATTGTTGGTGTACGAGGATACTGGTGAAGGTGTAAGTGTCATTGTTGGTGTACGGGGATACTGTTCACCGTGTAAGTGTCATTGTTGGTGTACGGGGATACTGTTCAAGGTGTAAGTGTCATTGTTGGTGTACGGGGATACTGTTCACTGTGTAAGTGTCATTGTTGGTGTACGGGGATACTGTTCACCGTGTAAGTGTAATTGTTGGTGTACGGGGATACTGTTCAAGGTGTGAGTGTCATTGTTGGTGTACGGGGATACTGTTCACCGTGTAAGTGCCATAGTTGGTGAACCGGGATGCTGTTTACTGTGTAAGTGTCATTGTTCGTGTACGGGGATACTGTTCATCGTGTAAGTGTCATTGTTCGTGTACTGGGATAATGGTCACCACGTAGGTGTCATTGATGGTGTACGGGGATAATGGTCACCACGTAGGTGTCATTGTTGGTGTACGGGGATACTTTTCACTGTGTAAGTGTCATTCTTGGTGTACGGGGATACTGTTCACTGTGTAAGTGTCATTGTTGGTGTACGGGGATACTGTTCACCGTGTACGTGTCATTGTTGGTGTACGAGGATACTGTTCACTATGTAAGTGTCATTGTTGGTGTACGGGGATACTGTTCACCGTGTAAGTGTCATTGTTGGTGTACGGGGATACCGTTCAAGGTGTAAGGTCATTGCTGTTGTACGGGGATACTGTTCACTGTGTAAGTGTCATTGTTCGTGTACGGGGATACTGTTCATCGTGTATGTGTCATTGTTGGTGTGCGGGGATACTGTTCACTGTGTATATGTCATTGTTGGTGTACAGGGATACTGGTCATTCTATGGCATTACATGTGTACGGGGATACTGTTCACTGTGTAAGTGTCATTGTTGGTGTACGGGGTACAGTTCACCGTGTAGGTGAAATTGTTGGTGTACGGGGATACTGTTCACTGTGTAAGTGTCATTGTTCGTGTACGGGGATACTGTTCATCGTGTAAGTGAAATTGTTGGTGTACGGTGATACTGTTCACTGTGTATATGTCATTGTTGGTGTACAGGGATACTGTTCATTCTATGTCATTACATGCGTACGGGGATACTGTTCACTGTGTAAGTGTCATTGTTGGTGTACGGGGATACTGTTCACCGTGTAAATGTCATTGTTCGTGTACGGGGATACTGTTCATCGTGTCAGTGTCATTGTTGATGTACGGGGATACTGTTAACCGTGTAAGTGTCATTGTTGGTGTTCGGGGATAGTGTTCACCGTGTAAGTGTCATTGTTGATGTACGGGGATTTTGTTCACCGTGTAAGTGTCATTGCTGGTGTACGGGGATACTGTTCGCTGTGTAAGTGTCATTATTGGTGTACGGGGATACTGTTCGCTGTGTAAGTGTCATTGTTGGTGTACGGGGATATTGTTCACCGTGTAAGTGTCATTGTTGATGTACGAGGATACTGTTCACTTTGTAAGTGTCATTGTTGGTGTACGGGGAAAATGTTCACCGTGTAAGTGTCATTGTTGGTGTACGGGGATACTGTTCAAGGTGTAAGGGTCATTGTTGGTGTACGGGGATACTGTTCACTGTGTAAGTGTCATTGTTCGTGTACGGGGATACTGTTCATCGTGTAAGTGTCATTGTTGGTGTACGGGGATACTGTTCACTGTGTATATGTCATTGTAGGTGTACAGGGATACTGTTCATTCTATGTCATTACATGCGTACGGGGATACTGTTCACCGTGTAAGTGTCATTGTTGGTGTACGGGGATACTGTTCACTGTGTAAGTATCATTGTTGGTGTACGGGGATACTGTTCATCGTGTCAGTGTCATTGTTGATGTACGGGGATACTGTTAACCGTGTAAGTATCATTGTAGGTGTACGGGGATAGTGTTCGCCGTGTAAGTGTCACTGTTGATGTACGGGGATATTGTTCACCGTGTAAGTGTCATTGCTGGTGTACGGGGATACTCTTCGCTGTGTAAGTGTCATTATTGATGTACGGGGATACTGTTCGCTGTGTAAGTGTCATTGTTGGTGTATGGGGATACTGTTCAAGGTGTAAGTGTCATTGTTGGTGTACGGGGATACTGTTCACTGTGTAAGTTTCATTGTTGGTGTACGGGGATACTGTTCATCGTGTCAGTGTCATTGTTGATGTACGGGGATACTGTTCACCGTGTAAGTGTCATTGTAGGTGTACGGGGATAGTGTTCGCCGTGTAAGTGTCACTGTTGATGTACGGGGATATTGTTCACCGTGTAAGTGTCATTGCTGGTGTACGGGGATACTGTTCGCTGTGTAAGTGTCATTATTGGTGTACGGGGATACTGTTCGCTGTGTAAGTGTCATTGTTGGTGTACGGGGATATTGTTCACCGTGTAAGTGTCATTGTTGATGTACGAGGATACTGTTCACTGTGTAAGTGTCATTGTTAGTGTACGGGGAAATTGTTCACCGTGTAAGTGTCATTGTTGGTGTACGGGGATACTGTTCAAGGTGTAAGGGTCATTGTTGGTGTACGGGTATACTGTTCACTGTGTAAGTGTCATTGTTGGTGTACGGGGATACTGTTCACTGTGTATATGTCATTGTTGTTGTACAGGGATACTGTTAATTCTATGTCATTACATGTGTACGGGGATACTGTTCACTGTGTAAGTGTCATTGTTGGTGTACGAGGATACTGTTCACTGTGTAAGTGTCATTGTTGGTGTAAGAGGATACTGTTCACCGTGTAAGTGTCATTGTTGGTGTACGGGGATACTGTTCAAGGTATAAGTGTTATTGTTGGTATATGTCGATTCTGTTCACTGTGTAAGTGTCATTGTTGGTGTACGGGGATACTCTTCACCGTGTAAGTGTCATTGTTGGTGTACGGGGATACTGTTCACCGTGTATGTGTGTAAGTGTCATTGTTGGTGTACGAGGATACTCTTCACCGTGTAAGTGTCATTGTTGGTATATGTCAATTCTGTTCACTGTGTAAGTGTCATTATTAGTGTACGGGGATACTGTTCACTGTGTAAGTGTCATTATTGGTGAACGGGGATACTGTTCACTGTGTAAGTGTCATTGTTGGTGTACGGGGATACTGTTCACCTTGTAAGTGTCACTGTTGGTGTACGAGGATACCGTTCACTGTGTTAGTGTCATTGTTGGAGTAAGGGGATACTTTTCACCGTGTAAGTGTCATTGTTGGTGTACGGGGATACTGGTCAAGGTGTAAGTGTCATTGTTTGTGTACGGGGATACTGTTCACCGTGTAAGTGTTATTGTTGGTGTACGGGGATACTGTTCAAGGTGTAAATGTCATTGTTGGTGTACGGGGACACTGTTCACTGTGTAAGTGTCATTGTTGGTGTACGGGGATACTGTTCACCGTGTAAGTGCCATAGTTGGTGAACCGGGATACTGTTTACTGTGTAAGTGTCATTGTTCGTGTACGAGGATACTGTTCAAGGTGTAAGTGTCATTGTTGGTGTACAAGGATACTCTTCACCGTGTAAGTGTCATTGTTGGTATATGTCAATTCTGTTCACTGTGTAAGTGTCATTATTGGTGTACGGGGATACTGTTCACTGTGTAAGTGTCATTGTTGGTGTACGGGGATACTGTTCACCGTGTAAGTGTCATTGTTGGTGTACGGGGATACTGTTCAAGGTGTAAGTGTCATTGTTGGTGTACGGGGATACTGTTCACCGTGTAAGTGTCATTGTTGGTGTATGTCGTTTCTGTTCACTGTGTAAGTGTCATTGTTGGTGTATGGGGATACTGTTCACCGTGTAAGTGTCATAGCTGGTGTACCGGGATACTGTACACTGTGTAAGTGTCATTGTTCGTGTACGGGGATATTGCTCATCGTGTAAGTGTCATTGTTGGTGTACGGGGATACTGTTCACCGTGTAAGTGTCATTGTTCGTGTACGGGGATACTGTTCATCGTGTCAGTGTCATTTTTGATGTACGGGGATACTGTTCACCGTGTAAGTGTCATTGTTGGGGTACGGGGATAGTGTTCGCCGTGTAAGTGTCACTGTTGATGTACGGGGATACTGTTCACCGTGTAAGTGTCATTGTTGGTGTACGGGGATACTGTTCATCGTGTAAGTGTCATTGTTGGTGTACGGGGATACTGTTCACTGTGTATATGTCATTGTTGGTGTACAGGGATACTGTTAATTCTATGTCGTTACATGTGTACGGGGATACTGTTCACTGTGTAAGTGTCATTGTTGATGTACGAGGATACTGTTCACTGTGTCAGTGTCATTGTTGGTGTAAGAGGATACTGTTCACCGTGTAAGTGTCATTGTTGGTGTACGGGGATACTGTTCAAGGTATAAGTGTTATTGTTGGTATATGTCGATTCTGTTCACTGTGTAAGTGTCATTGTTGGTGTACGGGGATATTGTTCACTGTGTAAGTGTCATTGTTGGTGTACGGGGATACTGTTCACCGTGTAAGTGTCATTGTTGGTGTATGGGGATACTGTTCAAGGTGTAAGTGTCATTGTTGGTGTACGAGGATACTCTTCACCGTGTATGTGTCATTGTTGGTATATGTCAATTCTGTTCACTGTGTAAGTGTCATTATTGGTGTACGGGGATACTGTTCACTGTGTAAGTGTCATTATTGGTGAACGGGGATACTGTTCACTGTGTAAGTGTCATTGTTGGTGTACGGGGATACTGTTCACCGTGTAAGTGTCACTGTTGGTGTACGAGGATACCGTTCACTGTGTTAGAGTAATTGTTGGAGTAAGGGGATACTTTTCACCGTGTAAGTGTCATTGTTGGTGTACGGGGATACTGGTGAAGGTGTAAGTGTCATTGTTGGTGTACGGGGATACTGTTCACCGTGTAAGTGTCATTGTTGGTGTACGGGGATACTGTTCAAGGTGTAAGTGTCATTGTTGGTGTACGGGGATACTGTTCACTGTGTAAGTGTCATTGTTGGTGTACGGGGATACTGTTCACCGTGTAAGTGTCATTGTTGGTGTACGGGGATACTGTTCAAGGTGTGAGTGTCATTGTTGGTGTACGGGGATACTGTTCACCGTGTAAGTGCCATAGTTGGTGAACCGGGATGCTGTTTACTGTGTAAGTGTCATTGTTCGTGTACGGGGATACTGTTCATCGTGTAAGTGTCATTGTTCGTGTACTGGGATAATTGTCACCACGTAGGTGTCATTGTTGGTGTACGGGGATAATGGTCACCACGTAGGTGTCATTGTTGGTTTACGGGGATACTTTTCACTGTGTAAGTGTCATTCTTGGTGTACGGGGATACTGTTCACTGTGTAAGTGTCATTGTTGGTGTACGGGGATACTGTTCACCGTGTACGTGTCATTGTTGGTGTACGAGGATACTGTTCACTATGTAAGTGTCATTGTTGGTGTACGGGGATACTATTCACCGTGTAAGTGTCATTGTTGGTGTACGGGGATACCGTTCAAGGTGTAAGGTCATTGTTGGTGTACGGGGATACTGTTCACTGTGTAAGTGTCATTGTTCGTGTACGGGGATTCTGTTCATCGTGTATGTGTCATTGTTGGTGTGCGGGGATACTGTTCACTGTGTATATGTCATTGTTGGTGTACAGGGATACAGGTCATTCTATGGCATTACATGTGTACGGGGATACTGTTCACTGTGTAAGTGTCATTGTTGGTGTACGGGGTACAGTTCACCGTGTAGGTGAAATTGTTGGTGTACGGGGATACTGTTCACTGTGTAAGTGTCATTGTTCGTGTACGGGGATATTGTTCATCGTGTAAGTGTAATTGTTGGTGTACGGTGATACTGTTCACTGTGTATATGTCATTGTTGGTGTACAGGGATACTGTTCATTCTATGTCATTACATGCGTACGGGGATACTGTTCACTGTGTAAGTGTCATTGTTGGTGTACGGGGATATTGTTCACCGTGTAGGTGTCATTGTTGGTGTACGGGGTTACTGTTCACTGTGTAAGTGTCATTGTTGGTGTACGATGATACTGTTCACTGTGTAAGTGTCACTGTTGGTATACAGGGATACTGTTGACTGTGTAAGTGTCATTGTTGGTGTACGGGGATACTGTTCACCGTGTAAGTGTCATTGTTGGTGTACGGGGATACTGTTCAAGGTGTAAGTGTCATTGTTGGTGTACTAGGATGCTCTTCACTGTGTAAGTGTCATTTTTGGTATACGTCAATTCTGTTCACTGTGTAAGTGTCATTATTGGTGTACGGGGATACTGTTCACCGTGTAAGTGTCATTGTTCGTGTACGGGGATACTGCTCATCGTGTAAGTGTCATTGTTGGTGTACGGGGATACTGTTCATCGTGTCAGTGTCATTGTTGATGTACGGGGATACTGTTCACCGTGGAAGTGTCATTGTTGGTGTACGGGGATAGTGTTCGCCGTGTAAGTGTCACTGTTGATGTAAGGGGATATTGTTCACCGTGTAAGTGTCATTGCTGGTGTACGGGGATACTGTTCGCTGTGTAAGTGTCATTATTGGTGTACGGGGATACTGTTCGCTGTGTAAGTGTCATTATTGGTGCACGGGGATATTGTTCGCTGTGTAAGTGACATTTTTGTTGTACGGGGATACTGTTCAACGTGTTAGTGTCATTGTTGGTGTACGGGGATACTGTTCACCATGTAGGTGTCCTTGTTGGTGTACGGGGATACTTTTCACTGTGTAAGT
>JAHLWY010000858.1:0-39652 GCA_020002185.1 Paraescarpia echinospica
TTTAATAATCATAATGAAACACATTGAAACATTGACCCAGCTCCAGTGCCACGTGAACTTCAAGGACTGTCCTTACAAATAAAACAAAATATAATTTCTATGTGTGCTAATTTATTTGTCTTATCAATTTTAATGTTAAATGCATGCAAACAATTTTATAGCATGGACATACTGCTGGATTGTCTTAAATAAATAATTTTTTTATTTTTATTTACTTCATGCTTTTACCCCTATTTGTGATTTGGTAAGCATTTTATTTGGCTTGTATTAATACTCTGCTGTGACAGTTGATCATTATCCACCCATGTTATACTGTATTTTATAAACACCCTCTAGGTGATCATCTTCATGGTTAGGAGTACTGGACGTTTGATGAAGATTGCGTAATTTAGTTTGAACTTTGTTTGCGATGCTATATAAGTGTACATATGTGCTTTTATGATTGTTCCAAGCTCCGTAAACCCTCCACATGATGCAGCTATGTAATATCTTCTTTAGTGTATATAATTATGTGTACTGCTGTCATCATCTAATAACACTCTTGGGGTATGTAAAAATATATTTTCAACATTTGGCAAAACCACGTAAATTATATGGCTAAACAAATTTGAGACGTTTAGCCAAATTGGCTAATCCAAATGCGATTTGACTAAAGCAATTTTTTTCTTTAGCCAAATTGGCTAAAGCATTTTGACGTTCAGCGTGAGCCCAAAGACAGCGCTGTTATTCGACGCTTTTTGGTATAACATCTTTTAAGATCTTCCACAAAATATCATATTCAGGTATAACGTAATATTCGGCTTGTATCGGTATACGGATATGAATTCGGAGAGAGGCAGTACTTAATATGAAATCCCAAAAAGGCACTTCACTGACATACCCGATACTAATATGGCGTCCGCTACGCACCGTTTATTATACTATAAGTTCTTTGGCATTATCTCACTAACAATGTATTCTTGCCATTAACGCAGCAGTATTTTTTTCTGTATGTACCAATTGTGTATTGAAAGTCCAATATGTACGTAGGCATATCATCTGTTTAATGAACGTTTAATACATTACCTATTCATTCATTACAAATTAACATATACAACAGTATTGCACAGGGCAAAATATATGCCTCATATCTGACCGATTCAATATTTCTTATTACATTATGGTTTCATATATACACAAGACATAAAAGTTGTTAACCGGAGTACATTGGTCAGAATACACACCTTCTGACCGAGGTCCTACCACCAACCGAGGATGGCCTGTGTTAATTTGATGTACACCGCGGTTTGCCGTTATGAGCCTGGTTTTGTGTGAACTGTGTATGTATAAATAACTGGCGAATAATCACAAGCTGTCGTCACACATTCACCTTGAGGCTCGTCCTCACTTCACTTAAATAAACATATTTGACACTGCTGTAACACATTTATGAATCTCGAATATATCTGTTATTCGACGCTCTTTTGTATTACGTCTTCGTCTTATGAATGATGTTTCAGCAAATATCTTCCACTAAATATTGTATTCACGTGACTGACATAATATTCGGCTGGTGTCGGCATACAAATATGAATTAGGAAAGAAGCAGTACTTAATATGAATTCCCACAAGGTATACCCAATATTAATAGACGTCTGCTACGCACTGTTTAAATTCGAAGTTCTTTGGTATGATCTCACTGTCAATGTATTATTGCCATTAACACAACACTAGTACTGTATCTATCAGTTGTAGTTGCGTGTATATTTACATACATACAAATTATACACAAAATAACACGTAAGGAAACAGTTGTATTTGACCGATACCGTTCAGATCTGGCCAGTGCAGTTGCATCTGAACTGCGTCTGTCTTGAACAGGAATCAGGGATTGTTTATTCGACAATGACATAAAGAAATGCAATATATTACGAATTAATACCAAATGTAAGAATTTATAAAGATTAATATCCATGTTTGTCCGGGACACTGCCAATAAATTTATCATAATGTTAGTTCTTAATACGAGTGTCCTGTAGCAGTGAAACAACACAATTTGTCAGGAATACACAAGCCATGTTCTTATCTTCAGCCAACAGACTGTCTCACAGAGAAGTGGACTATACGTGTGTGGTTTACAACCATTTATTAGGATGCCTGCTGATGTGTCGAGTGTTTGAGTGCTCCATTAAGTGATGTGGCAGCTAACGGCTTTTGCAAATTAGTTGAGTGATTTACATATTGGAATTGTGTATTAATCTTTTCTAAAACAATTATTAGGTTAACACTTTGAATAGTTATGTATTCAGTGCTTAACTATTTATGTTGGAAAACATAATGGTGAATATGAATATACGTCAAAATATGTACAATGACTTGAAATTTGTTTTGCCACATGAGTGAAATTGTACATTTTATTTATTTAGCAATGTTTGTTTTCTGTGTAATAGGGCAAGTAATTTAAGTACTATTTCAATTTACTCTTATGTAATATAGTAATGAATTATTTATTCGACAAGACAAGTAACGTATACAACAAGTAACATATAATGTACTCCGAATTAATACAAAATCTGTCAATTAATAAATATTAGCGTTAATATTAGCGTTATGAAAAGTATATATATATATATATTATATAATATATATATGTGTATGTGTGTATATATTTACATACATATATACATATGTACATATATACATACATAACATCTATGTTAGTCTCGGAGATTGCCACTATGACCATCCTAAAATTAGGTAATTCGCCACCAGTACACAAAACATGTCTCTGTCTTCAGCCAACAGACGGCCTCACAGAGGACTATACACGTGTAGTTTACAACCTTTTATTAAGACGCCTGCTGATTCGTGATGTCTTTGTATGTCCAATTAATTGCCCTGACTGCTAATGGATTTAGCTAATTAGTTGAGTGATTTACATCTTGGAGTGGTGTATTAAACTTTTCCAAAACAATGATAATGTTAAAATAGTGAATAGTTATACATTCAATACTGGACTATTCACGTTGACAAATGATGATGACTATGATATTACTTTCAGGTTTTCGCACAATTTAATGTACAAATTGTGATTGTCTGGAATGCAAATAGATTTATAAATTCTTGTTCAGTCTCCCATGAATAGACGTGAAAATTATGTTAACGATTTGTAAATAGTATGTCACATGCATGAAATTGTATATTCTTTATTTAGTAATTGTACTATTATCCTAATGCTTCAAGTTTGTTGCAGGCAATACATATATTCATGAACTTTTATTTATTTTCATAATGCGATAATATATTATACTGACTGTACGTGTTGTCGGAAATAAATGTTTTGATTGATGGATGGAGATATAGCAGTGTTTTCCTTTCTCTGTGTTCACAACTTGTTAATGAAACTCGTTGTAATTTGTGAAACAGTACATCGAACAACAAACCACAAAAACGACATGCCAACTACGAAGAATACAGTGAAGAAGTCACAAACCCAAACACCCAAAAACATTGAGCAAATTGTTGAACATCTTGAACATCTGGTCAGGCAGAGCCAGAACTGTGAACTACGTGAAATACAGTCAATTAAGGCGAGAGTCAAGAGTAGTTAGATCTTATCTGGCTGCTAATAGCATCCCTGGAGTGCCATGTAGGCTGTTCTGAATAACATCAGCTGGCAACAGGAAGATGCAATAAAACTAACCAGGCTGGTACAGGGATTAGACACTGATTGGAGTATTTTAATCACCAGTTGTGTGCAAGTGAATACAAGAGCCCCTTTCACAGTGAGAAGTTAGTCCGGAATAAGTCAAAAACCACTGCGAAAGTTACTTAGTCCGGATTAGTTATTTCTCTAAAATAATTGGATTAGTGTTTCGGGAGAAACGTTATCCCGGCATAACTGCACTATGAAAGGGACAAGTTTCTTAGCAATCAATAGAAGAGTTTTAGCATGATGTTTGGTTATACTTTGATTCGGAATGCTTAGGTGCCTCACATCTTGGCAATGTGATTGTCAGAAGTCTTCCAGCTGCAAAATATCATTTGTGATTTGTGTGAAGGACTATTTTGGGTTTATTGGAAAAACTTTCGAAAGGCAAATACTTGCTGCTGGGCTGATCATAGAATACTGTATTTGTGGATACGTAATGGGGAAGAGCTGAAATAAATCAGGAATATATGGCTCGTTCTGCAGATCTTGACACACGGAATCATTTTGTGGGGATCCACATACAAGACACATATCAAAAAAGTATTCATTATGCAAAAAATAGTTCGTTCCATTCTTAAAACAAACTATTGGGAACATTCACATCCCCTCTTTACATGTTTAAATCTAATAAAATTGCATGATATTTATGAAATTGAAGTTGGAAAATTTATGTATAATTATGTCCACGGTAGTCTGCCACATTCATTATCGGATATGTTTACATTTACCTATAACATCCACTTTTACAAAACAAGACAAACCTGTAATATACGTCCTATTATCTGTTCTACTCAAAGATCGAACAGTTTGCTATGTAAAGGTCCGATGATCTGGAATACAATTCCAACTGTTATACAACATAAACCAAATTTAAATAGTTTTATATTATCATTAAAGGCAAATGTTGTAAGGGGGTATGGTGTTTTAGTTTAATTTCATTCCACCCCGAAACGTCTGACATATGTGTTTGCTATAATGTTATTCTACTTAGGTGTTATACCATTGCTGAAGCTTGGCATAACCACATGTTTTTTTTCGCAAGACTACTTATGTGAACATTTATCATATAATATTAATGTTATTAAATTTACATATATGTTCTATTGATTATAGCAACGTAACCAACACACTACACGTGAAATCATTGTTAATAATAGTTATTTTGGGGATGACGGCGACTAGATGACTTAATCATTATCATCTTATATTGGAATAATTAAAACAAACTGGTTACAGCTTTAATTGGCTCCGCTGCCAACCTGGAATTGTATATCTTTTTGTCAATTGTGTTACGGATTGTTTATATTTGTATGTATGATTTATACAATTCCAAATAAAACCTACTACTACTACTACTACTACTACTACTACTACTACTACTACTACTACTACTACTAGATCAACATTGTCTTGCATATCGACCAATTCCATCAGTGTACTGAGGAACAGCCGGATTGAAGTGCGGCAGAAGTAGCATATCCTGAAGTAAGTGGCATTGAAGATGTGGTTGATGAAGTCAATACTAACCAGTTGTAATTTTGAAATATAATAAAATGTAATTATAATTATGTTTTCATATATACACAAAACATAAACATTGTTAACCGGAGGACATTGGTCAGAATACATACCTTCTAACCGAGGTCCTACCGCCAACCGAGGATGTCCTGTGTTAATTTAATGTACACCGCGGTTAGCCGTTATGAGCCTGGTTTTGTGTGAATTGTGTATGTATAAATAACTCTCGAATCATCAACATTTGTCTTCACACATTCGCTTTGAGGCTCGTCCTCACTTCACTTAAATAAACAACTCTGACACTATCATAACACATTTACGAATGTCGAATACATCTGTTATTCGACGCTCTTTTGTATTACGTCTTCGTCTTACGAATGACGTTTCAGCAAATACCTTCCACTAAATACCATATTCACGTGACCGACGTAATACTCGGCTGGTGTCCGTATACAAATATGAATTCGGAAAACGGCAGCACTTAATATGAACTTCCACAAGGCACTTCACTGGCACACCCAATATTAAGACGGCGTCCGCTACGCACTGTTTAAACTCGAAGTTCTTTGGCATAATCTCACTATCAATGTATTATTGCCATTAACACAACACTAGTACTGTATCTATCATTTGTGTTTTGAAAGTTCAATATGTACGTATCAATTGTTTAATGAAAGTGTAATGCATTAGTTATTCATTCATTACAAATTTACATATTGATCCATTGTCCGCTATACTGCTGAAAGCATGTCTTAACTCTTTACTTGGTACAGTAACTAACGTCATAAATGTATCACCGAGTTCGGGTATTTTTCCAGATGATTTTTAACATGCGCATGTAAACCCACTTCTTAAGTCAAGAGGACATCTTTCTCAAACGACAGTGAATTATTGCCATTAACGAAACAATATGTATTACTATAGTACGTATCAATTGTGTCCTGGTAGTTGAATTTGTTCGTTTCATTTGTTTAATAGTAATGGGATACATTAACTATCCATTCATTACAAATGTATATCTTCAACAGTGTAGCACAAGGCAAAACATATGCCTCACATCAGAACGATTCATTGTTTCTTGTTACACTGTGCTTTTATATATACAAAAATCGCAACAGTTGTCAACCGAGGACACTGGCCAGAATACATACCTTCTAACCGAGGTCCTACCGCCAACCGAGGACGTCCTGTGTTAAGTTGATGTGGACCACGGTTAGCCGTTAAGAGCCTGGTTTTGTGTGAATTCTCGAGACAGCAAATGCTGTCTTCAAGCACTCGCTTTGACGCACGTCCTCGGTTCACTTAAACTTAAAGGTGCGGCTCTGACACTGCCATGACACATTTAAGAATCTTGGATAGATCCGTTATTCGACGCTTTTTTGTATTACATCTTCTTCTTATGAATGAAGTCTCAACAAAGATCTCCCACAAAATATTATATTCACCAGACTAAATCAATATTTGGCAAGTGTCGGTATGCAAATATGAATTCCGAGAGAGGCAGTACTTAACATGAATGACATAACCAATACAAAGATGGTGTCCGATATCCACCTTTTGGGAGGCTATATTTGGCGGAGATAGATCGTTGAAATTGGTGGTGTATCAAAGTTCATAAGCAAGTGGAATTACTGATTGATAAGTATTATTCTTGCCTTAATATCATTCATAAAGTAGCAGTAAACATATATTGAGTAGCAGTTGTGCTTAAAGTTAGTTAGATAAAGTATTTTAGGACACTTTAGTCTAGTGAGTGATAATAGGGTACGTTAGCTTACGGCTACGATAAGTTTGTAAACAAGATTTAACAAACCTCGTTATGTGGTAGAATATATAGGTGATAAAGTAACAACCATAAACTACCTACATAAGATAATATCTGTGTAAGTCAGTACCTGCTAGACATTTTGATAAGGTAGCTTTGTTGTTAAAATTAAGCATTTGCGATAATCGGGCGAACTAAGTTTATGTAGCTAGTGTATTCGCTAATAACCTAAATAAATAAGGCAGTCTAGCGTACGCAATCTTACGTAAAGTGTAACATTTGTGCACAGAAAACAGTCTTCTTAAAGACTACATAGACAGTGAATAGTGTAAACACAGTTGACAAAACTATTTTAAATAGCTAATTAGATTATTATTATTAAATAAATTCTGATATGGCGCCTTGCAAGCGCAAGTCAAGGCAAAGAGACACTTGGTGTGCGACGACTGCCACAGTTGGGTAGATTTTGCCTTATCCGGCTGTACGAAGTCATGGACAGAAACCAAGGAAGAGGGATTCACCTTTCAGTGCGTGGGGTGTTGGAAGGTGAAATGTCTGGAAAAAGAGGTAGCTAGGTTGGTAGATATTGTGAAGGGGATGGAGATGAGAATCAGCAAGGAGACAGATGGAATGGAGAGAGACGACAGGGATAAAGTTGGGAATACTGTGAAACTGAAGGAGCAGAGTAGTGGCAACAAGACCGAGGAAAGGAGACTGAGAGGAGGGAAGGTGATCGGAGGGGAAGAAAGTGGAGGATCGGCGGCAGGAAATGTGACAGGTGTGAAGGTGGCAGGAGAGAAAGTGACCGTAGAGAAAGAGGTAGGAGGGAAAAAGAGACGGGAGAGGAGAGAAGGAAATGCAATGGGAGGAAAGATGACGGGAAGAAAGGAAGTGAGAGTACATGTGACAGAAGAGAAGTCGGGAGGGACGATGACAGGAAGAAAGGTGACAAGAGAAACAGCGTCAGGAAAGAATGGAACGGACGAGATTGTGACGGGAGAGCAGAAGACAGGGGAACAAGATTACAACCAGACAGATGCAAACCGTAGAAAGAGCTACACTGAGGCAGTGATTGAGGGGGCAATGAGGAAAGAGAGGGTGTTTATGGGCGATTCGATTATGAGAAAGACAGATAAGACTCTAAGCGAGGGGGAGGACGTCGTTGTTTGTCTACCGGGGGCTAGGATAGAACATGTAACTGAAAGGGTAGAGAAGGTACTGGGGCATGGCAAGGGAGGGTCTATACTAGTACATGTAGGGACAAATAACGCAGAGAGGGAGGGAACAACTGGGATAGTTCAGAAGTACAGACAGTTAGTGAAGAAGTTAAAGAAGACAAGAGTAGAACAGATTATCCTCTCAGGAATTTTGCCAGTAATGGGAGGAAGGGGCCGACATATAGAAACTGCAAGAGGATGGCGATCAACGCACTAGTTGAGCAGATGTGTAAAGAAGAGGGGGTGGGATTCGTAGATTTATGGGGATACTTTGTTGGGAGGGAAGATATGTACATGAGAGATGGCCTACATCTAAGTGGAAAGGGGGCAGCAGTTTTCTCAGAGAACTTGCTGCAATCTGTTGACAGTGGGACAGGCTGCATCTATTTAAACTAGATTCGCAGGGGGGATTCACAGAGAAGCCTGAAACTGGAGGCATAGATAAAGACAGCAGAAATAAATCGGCAAAGAACAGCCTGGAAAACTGTTCTGAATCAGGATATAAATGCATTTGTTTAAATGCAAGGAGCATAGTAAACAAAAGAAGTGAACTAAACATTATGGTAGAAGATATTGACCCTCACATAATAGGTATAACCGAATCGTGGGCCACCACTGATATATCAGATGCCGAATTGGGACTAACAGGATATGTAATGTTTAGGAAAGATAGAATAGGAAGAAAGGGAGGTGGAGTTATTTTATATATTAAAGAATCTATCCAGGCTTATGAAATAAAATTAGAAAGAGAAGCAGATTGCGAAGAAGCTGTTTGGTGTAACATAGTTACAGGAAACTCAACGTTAACAGTTGGGTTAGTTTATCGAAGTCCAAACATAAGCATAGAAGAGAATGAAAAAATACAAAACGCTATAAGGGAAGTAAGCAAACGGAACTGTATTATTATGGGGGACTTTAACCATGGGCATATACAATGGAAATCTCTACAGAGTATGGGGAGTGAGGACCACAAGTTTTTAGTTTTAGTACAAGATAGTTTCCTTTCTCAACATGTGCTAGAACCAACCAGGGGAGAGAATGTGTTAGACTTAGTTTTGTCCTCACAGAAAGAATTAGTTGACAATGTCAAGATATGTGAGCCACTGGGGAGTAGTGATCACAACCAGATACATTTTACCATCAAAGTAAAATCAGAAAGGAATAGTAAAAAGCAGTATAGGAGAAATTTCCACAAAGGAAGGTATAAGGACATGAGGAAATATTTAGCAAAGATAGACTGGAATAACACACTGAAGAATAAGACAGCAACCGAATGCTGGAATATCTTAAATAGTGAAATTAAGTGCATAGTCGATAAATTTGTACCTTTCAAAAAACAAGGGAAACGGTCTAAAAGAAACACTTATCGAAAGAAGCCATTAGAAAAATTAAGTATAAACAAATGATGTGGAAGTCATATAGATGTACTGGAAATGATGAAGACTACAACATTTATAAAGAAGCACTTAATCAAGCTACAGCTGAAATTAGAAATTCAAAGAGAAGCTATGAAAAAAAATTAGCTAGTAATATAAAACATGACAGTAAGAGTTTTTATGCGTATATTCGAAGCAAACAGAAAGTTCAGGATAAGGTCGGTCCTCTAGAAGATAGTGCTGGAAATACAATATCAGAGGGATTCTTAATGGCAGAAGACCTGAATGAGTATTTTAGTTCAGTGTTTACCAGGGAAGATATTAGTTCCCTGCCAGTACCAGAGGCTAAGTTCAAGGGGGCAGATTCAGACTATTTAGGACAGTTAGTTGTAACCTCGGAAATGGTAGCTAAGAAAATAAGGGCTATGAAGGATAATAAATCACCTGGAGTGGACGGGATTCCGCCCAAACTACTATTGGAAATTGTAGAACAAATTAGCTTACCGCTTGCAACAGTTTTCAATTTGTCATTAGAAGAGGGAGTGGTTCCTTTAGAATGGAAAGAGGCAAACATTATACCGTTATTTAAAAAAGGTTCGAGAAACAAGTCAGAGAACTATAGACCAGTGAGTTTAACATCAGTGATTTGCAAATTATTAGAAAGACTAATTAAAGATCACATGGTGGATTTTCTTGTTAAACATAACTTGATAAACCCATCTCAACATGGGTTTTTAAAAGCGAGGTCATGCTTAACAAATATGTTATGTTTTTTGGAAGACATCACTAGGTGGGTAGATGAGGGATCACCAGTAGATATCATCTATTTAGATTTTCAAAAGCTTTCGACAAAGTACCACATCAAAGATTACTCCTTAAGCTAAAGGCCCATGGCATAGGAAATGGTATAATAAACTGGATAGAAAAATGGCTGAATGACAGAAGACAACGTGTAGTAGTTGATGGGGAGGCTTCAAACTGGAAATCGGTATTAGTGGGGTACCACAGGGATCAGTACTAGGACCTATATTATTCTTAATATATATCAACGATTTGGACGATGATATAACAAGCAAGGTGTTAAAATTTGCGGATGATACAAAAGTGTTTAGAAGGATTAAAAGTGATGGAGACAGACAGCATTTACAAGATGATCTTGACAGGTTGATCAAATGGTCTGAAAAGTGGCAAATGCTGTTCAATTTTGGGAAATTTAAATGCCTCCACACAGGTCATGGGAATGAAGAGGTAAAATATAAAATGGGGGTACTGTTCTAAGTACTACTGTAAAAGAAAAGGACTTGGGGTTAACCATTAGTGCTGATATGAAGGTTTCAGAGCAGTGCGGAATTGCAGCGTCAAAGGGAAATCAAATCCTTGGATTAATTGGGCGAAATATAGCGTATAAGAAAAAAGAATTAATAGTACCGCTGTACAAAACAATAGTGAGGCCTCATTTAGAATATTGTATACAAGCATGGAGGCCATATCGCAAGAAGGACATAGATATGCTAGAAAGAGTACAGAGGAGAGCGACTAAAATGATACCAAATCTGAGGGATCTTAGTTACGAAATACGCCTAAAAGAATGTGGTTTAACAGCATTAGAGACCAGGAGATTGAGAGGAGATCACATAGAAGTGTTTAAAATATTGAATGGTTATGAAAATATTGATAGAAACATTTTTTTCTCAGTTAAGAAAAATAGAAGGACCAGAGGACATGAAGCTACATTAGTAAAGGAGCAGTGTAGATTAGATATAAGAAAGTTCTCATTCTCACAAAGGACTGTAAATGAATGGAACAGATTATCTCCTGATTGTGTTGGTGCTAGTACCGTGAATATGTTTAAAAATAAAATCGACACACACCTTAAAAAGGCGGGATACATGTAGATAAAAAGTATTGGACTCTCGATAAGCCAAAAGGCTTCCTTGTCCACCTGCCATCCAGAGTAATTTTCTGGATGGCAATCTTGTTAAATCTTGTTAAATCTTGTTTAGACTCGAAATTATGAAGTTATTTGGCAGTGTCTCATTATCAATTTATTCTTGCCATTAACATGACACTATTTACTACTTTATGTCTCAATTGTGTATTGAAATTTCAATGTGTACATATCATTTGTTTAACGAAAGTATAATTCATTTTAATTATTCATTCATTACAAATTTGTATCTTCAACAGTGTAGCACAAGGCAAAACGTATGTGTCAGATCTGACTGATTAAATATTTCATATTACACTGTGCTTTGATATATATAGACATAACTGAGGTCTTACCGCCAAGCGATGACATCCTGTGTTAATTTGATGTAGATCACTGATAACCGTTAAGAGCCTGGTTTTGTGTGAACAGTGTAGGCATAAATACCTATTTGACTAAGATGTCAGCGTTAGTGGCATGTTTGAGATAAATGTTTTGAAAACGAGTGTTATATTGGGTTAATGGTAATGACGATTTTTCCTAGTGTAACTTCAAACTACAGTTGTTTGAAATATTTGATAACCAAACTGTGGCATTTGTGTCGATTGTAAAGTAAATGCAGTACGTTTGTGAGTTTGCTCACCCGTGTGGAAAAAGAGCATGTTTTGTCTGCCTTCTAATGATAACTTGATTACACACAGTTAGAGTGCATGCGTTGATAAGGTAACATTTGGTTCGATGTGCCGCGAGGACCGAGCAAACTGTATGTGTGTTGTGAAATCAAAAATGTTGAGAAGCACTGAAATAACATATACGAAAATGCAATGTACTCCAAAGTCCGAATTAATACAAAATGTACCAATTAATAACTATTAGTGTTAATTATGAAAACGTATATATATATATATGTATATATATACATATATATATGTATATACAGTATATATAACATATCTATGTTAATCTGGCAGACTGCCACTAAGACCATCGTAAAATTAGGTAATTCGCCACCAGTACACAAGACATGTTCCTGTCTTCAGCCAAACAGACTGCCTCAGTGTGGTTTACAACCTTTTATTAAGACGCCTGCTGATTCGTGATGTCCCCACTAATTGCCGTGGCAGCTAATGGCTTTAGCTAATCTGTCACTCCTGTATCTAACTCCGCCCCAATGCCATTGTTAAGGCATCTAGTGTGTGTCACGTCAGGTACATGTAAGTAGCTCATGTCACACATTTTACTTATTGGATGAAAGTGTGAGCCAATTAGAACAGCGACTGGCGATATCTGGGAATATATCAATATACCATTAGCATCAGTTCCACTACAGTTTGCAAACGCGAATCTACGAAGACGTGAAAGTTGAGAATGGAAACTTCAAGTGGTAGCGAACGAACGGTAAGTCCGATTGCGTGACTAAAATATGACTAAGTTATACCGTGATTTATATTGCCCGAAATTCTCTATTATTAAATTTACGTTCTTCTTTTGTAAAACATATCTTTATGATACTAGAAACCTGCCGTGCCTGTTATAGATTTGCACCATATGGAGTTCGTTTTTTTGGGTCCCTGTGTCGTTAGGGTCCTCGGTGTTGGGCTGTGCAGGTGGGGTTATGCGGTCATCCAGGGCAGTGTCCGTCGAGCCAGTCTGAGACAATATGGGGTCAGCACACTGTCAGTTTTCCCATTGGCGACCATGTTAATGTTTTGTGTGATTATAAGAAAACGTTACCTATAAAGTTTCTTAAACTTCTCACCTGCTGTTATTATCATCTCATTGACATGCTGGTCGAGTTTAGTCAAAATCTAATATCTCCAGCTCTTGCAAAATGCCTGTATGTATGACATCCGTCAATATTTACAAATGGTACAAATGGATGCAGGCTGTAATCCGGCTAAAGTGTCAACTAGCCAAATTGCTGCCAGATACCCTTCCGCTTAGTAAAATCAGCTAAAAAGACACCATTTTACTGTCAACAGCTTCTACAATCACATCTAGAAATCCGACTACTCAAATGCACTTATGTCAGAGCAAGTGAATATTGTAAAAAGTCATTTCTCAAAAATATACTGCACTCTTTTTCGTATGTAACCATCCAGGAAGTCTAACAGTGTCCTAACCCCAAATAGGCATGGTGATTTTGGAGAAACGTGTTGAAAACAACACACTTTATAGGCACCAATGTTTCAAGCACTCTGCAATTTTATTTTTTGTAATCCCTCCAGGTGTTTGTGTTTTATGCACATTTCAAAGGTGCCACCAAACTTGGCAAGGCACCAGAAAAATCAGCACTTCGCTGTTGGACAATTTGTAATCCAGCACAATGTTCTCAGGTGGCACTATGAACTCCTGATACAGTTTTTCAGAAAGTCCAATATGTGTTTTATAAGAAAATTCAATACAGCCAGTTGTTACGTTACATTCAAATTTGTATTTATTGTTTGACCTTGTGCCCTATTTACAAATGTAAACATCAACAAAGACACCTTAGGGTGTGAATTCCTCAAAGGCCAGACGTCTCGAGCAGTTCAATTACATACTATTACACAGCCTAATTAGCAGACATTCAGAAAACAATGCCACTTGCTTGATTGGCCAGAAGGTCCAGTCAGTAGACAGATCTGATAACAGGCTCCGGCTATGGCTGACTCCAGCTAATCACTGTCCTCAGACTTCATTAGGGTCAATTACAACATCTTCACATGTGTTTAGTCAGCTGAAGTAAACAAAAAAAGATTGATGAATCACCCTGCTGCAATGTCATTGGTTCATTTTCATACGTATTTTCAAATTGAAAGAAGCACTTAATCAAGCTACAGCTGAAATTAGAAATTCAAAGAGAAGCTATGAAAAAAAATTAGCTAGTAATATAAAACATGACAGTAAGAGTTTTTATGCGTATATTCGAAGCAAACAGAAAGTTCAGGATAAGGTCGGTCCTCTAGAAGATAGTGCTGGAAATACAATATCAGAGGGATTCTTAATGGCAGAAGACCTGAATGAGTATTTTAGTTCAGTGTTTACCAGGGAAGATATTAGTTCACTGCCAGTACCAGAGGCTAAGTTCAAGGGGCAGATTCAGACTATTTAGGACAGTTAGTTGTAACCTCGGAAATGGTAGCTAAGAAAATAAGGGCTATGAAGGATAATAAATCACCTGGAATGGATGGTATTCCACCCAAACTACTATTGGAAATTGTAGAACAAATTAGCGTACCGCTTGCAACAGTTTTCAATTTGTCATTAGAAGAGGGAGTGGTTCCTTTAGAATGGAAAGAGGCAAACTTTATACCGTTATTTAAAAAAGGTTCGAGAGACAAGTCAGAGAACTATAGACCAGTGAGTTTAACATCAGTGATTTGCAAATTATTAGAACGTCTAATTAAAGATCACATGGTGGATTTTCTTGTTAAACATAACTTGATAAACCCATCTCAACATGGGTTTTTAAAAGCAAGGTCATGCTTAACAAATATTTTATGTTTTTTGGAAGACATCACTAGGTTGGTAGATGAAGGATCACCAGTAGATATCATCTATTTAGATTTTCAAAAAGCTTTCGACAAAGTAGCACATCAAAGATTACTCCTTAAGCTAAAGGCCCACGGCATAGGAAATGGTATAATAAACTGGATAGAAAAATGGCTGAATGACAGAAGACAACGTGTAGTAGTTGATGGGGAGGCTTCAAACTGGAAATCGGTATTGAGTGGGGTACCACAGGGATCAGTACTAGGACCTATATTATTCTTAATATATATCAACGATTTGGACGATGATATAACAAGCAAGGTGTTGAAATTTGTGGATGATACAAAAGTGTTTAGAAGGATTAAAAGTGATGGAGATAGACAGCATTTACAAGATGATCTTGACAGGTTGATCAAATGGTCTGAAAAGTGGCAAATGCTGTTCAATTTTGGGAAATGTAAATGCCTCCACACAGGTCATGGGAATGAAGAGGTAAAATATAAAATGGGGGGTACTGTTCTAAGTACTACTGTAAAAGAAAAGGACTTAGGGTTAACCATTAGTGATGATATGAAGGTTTCAGAGCAGTGCGGAATTGCAGCTTCAAAGGGAAATCAAATCCTAGGATTAATTAGGCGAAATATAGCGTATAAGGAAAAAGAATTAATAGTACCGCTATACAAAACAATAGTGAGGCCTCATTTAGAATATTGTATACAAGCATGGAGGCCATATCGCAAGAAGGACATATATATGCTAGAAAGAGTACAGAGGAGAGCGACTAAAATGATACCAAAACTGAGGGATCTTAGTTACGAAATACGCCTAAAAGAATGTGGTTTAACAACACTAGAGACCAGGAGATTGAGAGGAGATCAGATAGAAGTGTTTAAAATATTGAATGGTTATGAAAATATTGATAGAAATATTTTTTTCTCAGTTAAGAAAGATAGAAGGACCAGAGGACATGAAGCTACATTAGTAAAGGAGCAGTGTAGATTAGATATAAGAAAGTTCTCACTTTCACAAAGGACTGTAAATGAATGGAACATATTATCTCCTGATTGTGTTGGTGCTAGTAGCGTGAATATGTTTAAAAATAAAATCGACACATACCTTAAAAGGGCGGGATACATGTAGATAAAAAGTATTGGACTCTCGAAAAGCCAAAAGGCTTCCTTGTCCACCTGCCATCCAGAGTAATTTTCTGGATGGAAATCTTGTTAAATCTTGTTAAATCTAAATCAAGCATTGCAACCCACCTAGATTGTCTGGGAGTTATCCAAAAATCACCCTCTACCTCCCGTCTTCCTTCCAAACATTGTAACAATTTCCGGAAATGTGAACAGGGCTCCCGCTCACCACTATACTAACAATAACAACGGTACTTGGTAGAGCGCATACATTCGTCATGCGGAACACTTTGCCAGTTTGAACAGACACATGAATGTGAGATAAGGCCGCCGCGTTCATCTGTTTATATTCTTTCAGGTTTGTATTATGAATTGCATCGTGAACTGAAGGAAAAATCATGACATTTCATAACAAACTTATGATTAATAAATTTCCAGAATCCTAAATCAGAATGCCTCATAAACCATGTTTTGCAGCTTGAAAACAATTACCGGGAATCCCCCCAACCGAGAGTCGGAATTCTTCTTTGGTACTCTCCCCTAATCCTAGAAATCTTCCGGATGCAATGTTCAAGAGGTTGGGATGACTGCCGCATTGCTACGATACTTTATTGTCAGCACTAATTACTACTACTAAGTCCATTTTTGTTTTGGTTCTGCCTAGTAAATTATCTGTAATCCGCCTAATGAGTATTGCATATGTTGTTTTGCTACACCATCTTAATAACGGATTCAAAACAGTTATTAGCAAAATGGTTAAGTTCACCAATGGAGTAAAATGCACACTCAAAAACTAACTGTATCAAGCAAACAAGTTGAGCGGTAGGACATGTTAGAATATAGTATTTGGGTACCCTTCTATTAAAATGTAAAACAGTTTCACAGTTGTGCTGCTTTATAAGAAAAAATCGAATGGTTATAACATATTAACTGCTGGCTTGGAAACAGGGCAGTCAAAGGTAATTACGGCATACGACTTGTGTTCACAGAGTCCTGTTCTGTTGACACAAATTATGCCATTACTACAGTCCAGTCCAGTAGCTATACCATGTAGACATATATGCACGGATTATAAATGTTTAGGCTAATCGATAGCATAACGAATTTAACTTAATATATTCAAAAGGTTTACCACACAAGTGTCTTACCACGTTGTGTGTACACAAGCTATTAAACCACCATAACCGAGTCAACATTCCCAATGATTGAAAGCAACTTTATGACCGGAAGACAATCACTGCTCAAGTGTAGTAGCATCCACATCGGATTTGGCTCATTGGTAAGCTAATGTTACAATATATGTTTTCAGTCAAGCACAAACATTAAACTTTTTTATGAGTTTCATCATTGTTATCGCTGGTTAAAGGATAGATAACGGATTCAACTGAATATTGCCCCCCCCCCATTCATACACCGGGTTGCAGTGACGTGAAAACTAAGTAGAATCCGAATTTTATGTTTGCTGACAACCGAGGGCTACGTAGCAGACATGCAGAGAAAGACAGGAGCTGCTGGTTTGTTGTTTTAAAAGTTGCCTAGAGTCTTAGGATCGAACTACAAAATCCACAAGTTAGAGGGGAAACCCACCTCCCAAATCCTTCCTCGCCCAGCATTGCCACATATTGCCTGCTAGTTTTGTTTTTATAAATTGTTGTAGGCATGCAATTACACCAGAGAATCAGGAATAGTTACTAAACTCATCATAGACATTGGATGGGAAATCCTCCAGACAAGAACAGCCAGAAGATTATGCACCTTATATAAGATGGGACGCATCTTTGTAGATATCTGGCTAGATTAAAAGCATAACAATCAGTTTCTCAATATTTTTTAATAGTGTTTTTTTCCATACGAGTGAAATACCCCATTTCCTCTTCTCCAGCTGGACGAAAATTGCTTAATGCTTTCGAATTCTTGTAGTTCGTTTTTTGCTTGTGTAGCAATTTGGGAAGATTGTAAGGGGTGGGGTTTGGGTGGTTGTCGCATGATTATGTAATCAGACAGTTGAGCAACGGGTGGATAGTGATGTCTTATTTGAATCTGGGCGGTGTCTAACTTGAAGTTTTGCGATTTTTGTTATGTGATATATGATCGCCTATATGGTAATCGATTAATTTAATTTCGAAATTCTTGAAGTCCTCCCAAAGTTCAATTAATTAACTGTCCCATATTCATTTAAGCAATTGTAACTTACATCTGACAGTGTTGTTTAAAATAGCTGCTAAGAATGTTTCCTTAACGATAAGAAGATTGTCTTAGCAAATTACCCAGGAAATGTCACCTACTTAGGATATACAGCGTGTGTAACACCCTCCTTAGTGCCGCACCAAAGCACCAATGGAGTACCATCCGACCGAAGCCTTTGAAATCTGATATGCGAGCTCGATCGTGATTATTGTGCATGTTTCTGACCAGATGACAGTTCGTGATTAAACTCGACGCTCTCGTTCGACGTTATAACACACCTGCCACATTTGTTTTGTCTTCAAATTCTGCATAAATCCGTGTAACAATATTTTTTTTTACCGGCCAGCAGCATTTCTACTCCGACCAAGTGTCGACATTCATCAGGCTACAAAATAGACCTACATCAACCAAAACCCGCTGTGCTTTGTAGGACGTCTGCCTTGAATCCAAAGTATTTGTTCTTTAATCGCTATGAATTTGTGACTAAATGTTATACTTGTGTAATGTAATAAATCGACCAGTAATGTAATAAAAACGATGACGATTTTTATGATGACGATGATGATGGAGATTGTGATTATGATATTAGTATAGTGTTGATGAAAATGTTGATGCTGTGAATAAAAAAATGATTATGATGATAACGATAAGAAAGATGAAAACAATTAAGGGGTCATCTTAGTGATGATGATGACGATGAGTCTTCCGATGATCGGGATGGTTATAATGATGATGATTATGATGACGGGATTGATGATGATGGAGACGTTGATAATGATGATATTAAATGATTATGATGATGAGGAGGAGGAAGATGAAGATAATGAAGGCGTTATCTTAGTGATGAAGACGGGTCTATGGAGTTTTATCCGGCGGCTCACCTTCGGGACGAGGGCGGATTATAGTCGGATACCGATACTGCGCCAATGATTAGCCGCTCATATGCCGACTGTGCCTAATTTTCCATAGCACATAACCCTCGAAGTCGCTTGAGTTACTTTACCTAATTGCATAGGCCAAATTATTGACCTCTCGCTGTCCTCTTGGATGTCACCCCCCTCCATTTCGTCCGGTCTAGAGCATACCGCTCTGCTGTTAATAGAGGGAGTCTAGTGTCTTGTCTAATTTGGTGAATTCTCCTCTGCCTTGGACTTCCTCTTTTCCTTTGTCCTTTGAAGTCTTCCTTGAAAGCTATTTTAATGAGGTTTTCGTTTGGCATACGGCAAACACGTGCAAACCATCGGAGTCTTCCATGTGTGTTGACATCTGAGATGGATTCAGCAGTGAATGTCTCCTCTCTGATATGGCCATTTCGTAGTCTGTCTGTCCTGGTAACACCTGATAGCCAGCAGGCATCGCATCTCAAAAACTTCAAGAGCCTGTGTCTCTTGAGATCGTAATGTCCACAGTCGCTAGGTGTCACGAAATGCGCATAGAATCGACGTTGGTTGTCGTACAAATGAGGTATAAAGGAAAGAAGAGCATAGAATGGTCCGTGTAACTGGAATTGCCACACTTTTCGGCAACAAATCTTTTGACTATTTCTATGTGTCAAATGCTATTTAAAGTAAGAGAAATGATTTAAATCCGATTAATAAAATTCATCAAACAAATCCAGTGCTTGATCGCGAGCTTGGAAACATGTGCTACACGTGACGTCACGATTCATTTTGTACACCACTACATCCCTATCTCTTACTGGAATAATTAGCATTCTACTGTTTGAACCAGACGTAGAAGTCGGCGCCCCTTGTGTGAATTGCTTTACCGCTACGGCATCGCGGGCCGGTAGTCCTTCGCTTTTATCCAACGACTATTGGGATACTTACCTGAGGTTTCCCGATAATTAAATATATCACGATAACCGTATTAGTGGATATGTAAACTGTCATAAAATTAAACATTTGAATCACAAGCTTCAGAAAAGTGTCTCAAATGATGCATGCTCCCCTATATATATATATATATATACTGTATATATATATATATATATATATATACATATAACACTATCTACCGCATTGCCTGTACAGTGCCTCATAATACCGCATTACCTGTACATTTGTAATGACGACTATTACACAAATTTTCACGATCGAATATGCATAAATTATGCACAGTATGAATTCAGTTAACTATTTATATAAATCTAGGTGCTTGTTTTTGATTTCAATTGCATATTTATAATTATCCTAATTTTGATGTACAGGTAATGTTGTTTTAACTAAAACCATATTACCTGTACATATGTATATGTACAGGCAATGCGGTGATTTCATGTATATAAACTTACAGCCAAATGAGCGGTCACTGGCTGACCTTTTATGACCTACGACACAGTTTTTCATGACAATAAATGGCGCCGGTGTTTTGTGTAGAGTTGCGCGAAACTGTATTTGTTTATATTCAATTCCTTGTCATAGTCGACTGCATTTTACCCCGGCATCAAACTGCTATGCTAGTTACACAACTTTAATGCTTACTGAGTGTAATATGTGTGAGGTAAGCGACTGCGTTACCGACACTGACAGTTCTAACGAAGCCCATCGGCGTCGAACTCGACGAAGATCGACAATATTAATATAATTCACGATCAACAAATCCCATGGCCCTTCTGGAATAACTTCATTCTAGAACGAGCTCGTATTGATTCATGTTCGACATTTTTATTCATATATCAATATTATTCTTGGAAAATTGTCAATGGCATATTTATATATATTGTAGGCTACTGCCCTTGGCTTAGAACACTCACTAGTAGGAGTCAGACACACGATTTTTGAAGTAGGCGTCTTTTTCGGCGATTTGGATTTTGTTGGTATATTTTTGTAAGTACTCCACTCAGAACAACAGTTTGCACAACTTTGACGGATTAGTTATTCAATATTTAGCACATAGAAAACCTTACGGACGAAATGGTCCAGGTTTTTGTTAAAACTGCATAACACAAATTAGGACGCACGATTCAATACCATACATTACTCATGGGTGGGGGGATACACTGCTTTATATGACAAATTGGAGCACCCAAACAAGCACTACTTGACTCTAATCTTAAGTTTGTATATGTTCTACTGATCTTTACGTGTTGAATAAAATGAAAATTATAATCAAAGATATACACAATTGACTAATTGTTATAGAATATATTAATAAACTGTCATCAACATTTAAATGTTTGCTTCGATTTGCTTAAAATCAGGCCACAAAAATGTGATTAACAAATAATTTGATTAATATTAAGTCAGATTTCATTGCTATATTGTATTACTCGTGGACTATATGTGTGTTAATAAAAACAGTCAACATAAACACTTTTTGTATGTAAATCAATTTATTAAGATACAAAATAATATACATGCATACATCTCATTTATTCAGAACACAACTCCACACAAAAATTAAAGTATTTGTCCCAGTAAAACATGTGTATACATGGCTATATTTAACACACCGGTATGTTTGGCCATGCAGTCAAGAAGACCAAAATGTAATGGCTACTGCAGTATGCATATGAAACAATATATTGCAGCAACTAGCACCATTTTAATAAAATAACAAAGACACCTTTACAAAGACATCAAAGACAAACGGAACAGACTTCATTTGGGGGAGGGCCTGTCTGTTTCATGAATGCCGGGGGGGGGTGATGCATGCATCAATTTGTGTCTGTAATATATTTATTATGTTCTGTGTGTTTCACTGTTATCTATCAGTTTCCGGTCAATGATACTGTTGTTTTGCTATATTTAAAAAAATGTTTTTGTTGAAATCCTTTCATTGCTCAGTCTTTTTAGGGGGTGTCCGTCTCGTACACCTATGATCATTATCTTTGAACTGTTAAACTTTATTTGTAGAGCAGGACCCCAAAGGGTAATGTGACTGACATGTATAAAATACATAGTTCCAAAATGCAAACAATCAACACAAAACGTGTAACTTACATAATATATAACTACCACCCTAAATAGTTAAATTATTAATTGCATATGTTATCAGATGGTAACAACATAGATCTACTACACAATTGTATTTGTTTGCATCAGCGTGGAAACGATGACAGTAGTATGTTACATTCAGTCACAGTAACATGCTTATTGCAGATCACTTGCTGAACCAATTGACATTAATAGTTGTATGCCTGTTGCTTTTTAAATAGTATTCTGGTATGAATCTATGCCTATTTTCTGCAAAGAAGGTATGGTCAAACATGTAGTGAAGTTCGCGTCAGGTGCAATACTAATTACATGTGCACTTTACGTTCTATCACTCATCTAGTTTGCCAGGCATTTGCATTTGAGAACAACATTAGTCAGTCTGTATAACCAAACATTTTATGTACTTCTATAACAATAATACCTAATCAGTGTATAAACTCTAGAATGTATATTTAATTATTATCCTACAGCACATTCTTAATGCAAAAGGAAAGGCAATGTTGCATTTATTTTTACTTTCGATAAGATCTTATCAAAAATGGCTTGCATGCCATCAATGTCATTATGACTTGTATACCATAAATATCAGCATGGCTAGCATGCCACCAATACCACCATGGCATGACTACCCTCAATACCACCATGGTTTGCATCAATAAAATCGTGGTTTGCATCAATACAATCATGGCTTGCATATCATCAATATTACCATGGGAAAAATACCATGTGCATAATAATGGGTTGCATACTGTCAATACCATTAAGGGATGCATGCCATCCATACCAGAATGGTAAACATACCATCAAGAGCACCATGGCCTGCATGCCACCCGTGCCATCATTGCTTACATTCCATCAATACCATCATGTGTTGAATCGTATCTCTACAATCATGCATTTTGATACCACCATGGCATGCATACCATCAATATCATCATGGGTTGCACACTGTCGATACCACCATGGCATGCATGCCATCCATACCATCATGGCTTGCATACCATCAATATCGCCATGGATTGCATACCATCAATACCATCATGGTTTGCATACCACTATGGCTTGCATACCATCAATATCATCATGGTTTGACTACACATATGTTGTCTTTATTATGGTCCAACTCTGCTTTGTTTGAAGGCTTCTATCTCTGTTGAAAGAAATGTCGGTGCAACAATTGAGCAAAAACAAGTTGTTAGAGAAAATCAACAGCACACAGTGTCATCTTGTATGGTTTACTTAAATTGCATCACTACAAACATTTAAATACATAGTATTGTTTAATTAGTCAAACCATCACTCAGTGTAATCATCCAATATATATTTTAAGAGTAACACAATACAATTGTGAAGCAGATGTACATAATAAGATCCATTCAAGCATCATCAAACTTTACGGTGCAGTATCCTTATCACCCGGATCAATGCAAACTGTTGGTAGAATGTTTTTCCTGTCTGATATCCATGAAATAAATGTGTGTTAAATATTAAAAATACTAGCATGAAACTTTATTGTAGTGGTTATTTTATTAACTTTAAAATATGCAAATGTAAACATTGCATTTTCTTCACTTTACTATAATAAACGTGTCTAGATAAGAGAAAAACGTCTGGGGCCACAGCACTATTAGCCTGTCTGTTGTGTTGCAATAACACTGTACCTTGTAATTTGAACTTGTAACTGGTGATGTTTGAAATTTGTGGTAAAAGAATGCAATATATCTAGCAGGTTGAGTGCTAGCATGTATTGGTAGTGAAACGATGTATATTTGGAAGAGTGTAGTTGGCGTAGTGATTTTTCGCCATTTTTATTTATATGTCACGTGCGTGCAGGGAATCATGTCTATTTTGGTAAATATTGATAGGCACCGAGCATGGATGTGTTGTAAAAGAGCTGGTGGTATTTGACATTGATGAAATATGGTCAGCATATCATTTCTGAAATTTCAGATTTTTGAATAGTAGTTTCCTTATAATCTAACAAAACATTAACAAGGCTGTCAGTGGAAAAGTTAACAGTGGTCTGTGCCCTTCTTTGTTGTATACAAGTACAATAACTAACCAGGTAATCGTCCTTCATCAGTCATACTATTTTCAACGTATGATGAGGTTAGCATGGTCTCCTCCTAACTCCATCATGTGTATGGCCGAAGCTGGAAGGGAAAACAACATTTTAAAATATGACCTGTAGGAAGCATCTTACAATTAAAATTAATTCAATGTATTTATTGTATTGGTGGTATTTTAGGCGTTTTTGCATGTCTATGCTGCCATTTTAGTTTATAAATGTCCTTAAATCCATATTACTTATGTTACATAATATTCCATATATGTCATAATAGTTATTATCAGATTAAAGTGTAAAAAAAAAAGCCTGTTGTGGGATAAAATTGGTTGTCCAAATATGGACTTTCAGCTTTTTTCACAACGCAACATGTTTATGAGGTTTTAGGTGGTCAATATTTGACATTTCAGATGAGTACACAGTTGAAGATGCTCTGTAATGTCACACGTTAGTCAATTTAAGTCGTGCAATTTGGGCATTTCATATACAGATTAACTGTCAACTGAAGACATTATAATCACCTCTCTACTGCTCCGGTTGCAGTTCATTTGTGGCAATCGAAGACATCCCAAAGCCTACAAATGTTATGTGCACACATTCAAACACATGATTGACATTTATACATTTTATACAATACAAAGTTACCTTATTATTTAGATTCTACTGCACAGAAAAATGTACATAAATTAAAGGTGCCCGGGAAAAGACACTTGAAAAGTAAATTTACAAAATATTATCAAAATGTGTGCCTTCACATTGATTTGTTGAAGTAAAATATAAAAGTATGCATTGACATTTGTTCAATTTATTGTTGCTGCTATCTTTTCGGGTTCATATTTTAGTGGCTTGAACAGAAGCAGCTATGTGGCCACGGGGAATCCGGAAAATCCAATAAACAAAACAGACAAAATCCCACAATGTTAAAAGTGCACAAATCCTGCGACAAAATGAAATGTGTGCAGGTCTGGGATCAATTATATTACAATGCAATATATTGCAATTACATAGCTTCCTTCCTATTATTATTACATGCTGAAGAAAATGCATTGTGTATAGAAGACTTCCCTTCCAGCTTCGGCCATACACATGGTGGAGTTAGGAGGAGACCATGCTAACCACATCATACATTGAAAATAGTTATGATTGATTTTAATGCAACATTCTACAATGAACTATTAATTTTGGTGCAAGCCAACTTACTCTAAAATAAGGCAGAACACAAGAAATGCAGCCTATAACACTGCATAACTAAATTAAATATGATTATAGCATGTAATGTTACAACAGTTCCCTGAGTAAACCACTGGTGCAATTCTCTTGACTGTAGTTGTAAATCACTGTGTTGTATTTGTTTTAAAAGGTGTATGCCTACCAATGTTGTTTAAGACTTCAATAAACACTTAATTTCAGTATGGTTGTATGAATAAGCAGCTGGAATAGATAGTGAATGATGTACAATAAATACCAACCATGTTTTGTAGACATGGTCTTAAAGTTGTCGTTATCAGCCCCCAACTGACACCACCAAAGCGTATCTTCAAGTTCAAAGGGAGATTTCTTCTGAAATGTCAGGAGCACCAATCATAATGATGTTTATATGGTATTATATCAAGCAGAGAACACCAGTCATAGTGGTGTTTATAAGATATTATATTAAGCAGACAACATTGTTTTTATAAAATGCATATACTTATAGGTTGCTCTTGCCATATGACAGACAATAGCTGCTGAATAGCAGGTGTTACAAATAGTCTGATATTAATAAAACTTTACCTTATTTTTTAGATTCTGCAAACAGAAAAATGTACGTAGGTTACAGATGCCCGAGAAAAGACACAAAGCAAATTTAGAAAATGTTATCAACACCTTATTAAACAATACCTGTGTATACAAATTGATTTATTGACATAAAATATAACAATATTCATATTTTTTATGTTTTCAATCTACAGTGGCTGCTATCTTTTTTAATTACTTCTGTAAAATTTTAGTGGCATGAATAGAGGCTATGTAGCCATGGGGAATCTGGGACAAAATCCAATTTAGGATAAATTCTTATGGACGAAACTAAATTCTTATGGACGAAACACCACACGAGAGAGTTGAGAATTCTACAACACAGAAGGAGCAGAGTTGTGACACGGAGACTTGAAGAAAGGAGACTGAGAGGAAGGAAGGTGACCGGTGTGAAGGAACAAGACATTGAGAAAACAGAGGGACGGAGGAAAAGTGTTCGGCAGAGGAAAAGAAAACGGGCCAGTGGGGACAGATCAGCAGGTAGTCAGACTGTAGAGAACGAGGAGAGACACGACAGCGATACAGGTGGTGAAGAAATAGATACCACAGAGGCAGTTGGTAAGACTGTGAGACAGAAGACTGATGGAAGAAGACAGTGTTCAGCAAAAAACATGACAGGCGTGAAGGTGACAGGGGAGAAAGTGACCGTAGGGAAGGAGGTAGCCGGGGAAAAAGGACGGGAGAGGAGAGAAGAAAATGTGATGGGAGGAAAGAAGGGACGAAAGGAAGTGAGAGTAAATGTGCTAGAAGAGAAGATGACAGGAGGAAAGGGGACAAGCGAAAACGCGACAGGAAAGAAGGGAATGGAAGAGAATGTGACAGGAGAGAAGAAGACGACAAGAGGAAAAGACAACAACCAGACATATGCAAACCGGAGGAGCTACTCCGAGGCAGTGATTGAGGGGGCAAGGAAAAAAGAGAGAGTGTTTATGGGCGATTCAATTCTGAGAAAAACAGACAAGACTATATGCGAGGGGAAGGACGTTGTTGTATGTCTACCGGGGGCTAGGATAGAGCATGTGACCGAAAGGGTAGAGAAGGTATTGGGGCATGGCAAGGGAGGGTCTATACTAGTACACGTTGGGACAAACAATGCAGACAAGGAGGGAACAACTGGGATAGTTCAGAAGTACAGACATCTAGTGAGGAAGCTAAAGAAGACAAGAGTGGAACAGGTTATTCTCTCAGGAATTTTGCCAGTAATGGGAGGAAGGGGGGCAAGATACAGAAACTGTAAGAGGATGGCGATCAATGCACTAGTTGAGCAGATGTGTGAGGAAGAGGGCGTGGGATTCCTAGATTTATGGGGGTACTTTGTTGGGAGAGAAGATATGTATATGAGAGATGGCCTCCATCTAAGTGGAAAGGGGACAGCAGTATTCTCAGAGAATCTGCTGCGATCTGTTGACAGTGGGACAGGTTGCATCTATTTAAACTAAATTCGCAGGGGGGACTCGCAGAGAAGCCTGAAACTGGAGGCATAGATAAAGGCAGCAAAAATAATTCAGCAAAAAACAGTCTGGAAAACTGTTCTGAAGCCGGGTATAAATGTGTTTGTTTAAATGCAAGGAGTATAGTAAACAAAAGAAATGAACTAAACATTATGGTAGAAGATATTGACCCTCACATAATAGGTATAACCGAATCATGGGCAACCACCGATATATCGGATGCCGAATTAGGACTGACAGGATATGTAATGTTTAGGAAAAATAGAATAGGAAGAAGGGGAGGTGGAGTTATTTTATATATTAAAGAATCTATCCAGGCTTATGAAATAAAATTACACAGAGAAGCAGATTGCGAAGAAGCTGTTTGGTGTAACATAGTTACAGGAAACTCAACGTTAACGGTTGGATTAGTTTATCGAAGTCCAAACATAAGCATAGAAGAGAATGAAAAAATATAAAACGCTATAAGGGAAGTTAGCAAATGGGACTGTGTTATTATGGGTGATTTTAGCCATGGGCATATAAAATGGAAATCTCTACAGAGTATGGGTAGTGAGGACCACAAGTTTTTAGTTTTAGTACAAGATAGTTTCCTTTCTCAACATGTGCTAGAACCAACCAGGGGAGAGAATGTGTTAGGCTTAGTTTTGTCCTCACAGAATGAATTAGTTGACAATGTTAAATTATGTGAGCCTCTGGGAAGTAGTGATCACAACCAGATACATTTTACCATCAAAGTAAAATCAGAAAGAAATAATAAAAAGCAGTTCAGGAGAAATTTCCACAAAGGAAGATATAAGGAAATGAGGAAATATTTAGCAAAGATAGACTGGAATAATACACTGAAGAATAAGACAGCAACAGAATGCTGGAATATCTTAAAGAATGAAATAGAGTGCATCATAGATAAATTTGTTCCCTTTAAAAAATAAGGGAAACGGACCAGAAAGAAATACTTATCGAAAGAAGTCATTAGAAAAATTAAGTATAAACAAATGATGTGGAAGTCATATAGAAGTACTGGAAATGACGAAGACTACAGCATTTATAAAGAAGCACTAAACCAAGCTACAGCTGAAATTAGAAATTCAAAGAGAAGCTATGAACATAAATTAGCTTGTAATATAAAACATGACAGCAAGAGTTTTTATGCGTATGTTCGAAGCAAACAGAAAGTTCAGGATAAGGTCGGTCCTCGAGAAGATAGTGCTGGAAATATAATATCAGAAGGATTCTTAACGGCAGAAGACCTAAATGAGTATTTTAGTTCAGTGTTTACCAGAGAAGACACTAGTTCACTGCCAGAGGCTAAGTTCAAGGGGCAGAATCAGACTATTTAAGACAGTTAATTGTAACCCCAGAAATGGTAGCTAAGAAAATTAGGGCTATGAAGGAAAATAAATCACCTGGAGTGGATGGTATTCCACCCAAACTACGAGTGGAAATTGTAGAACAAATTAGCATACTGCTTGCAACAGTTTTCAACTTGTCATTAGAAGAGGGAGTGGTTCCTTTAGAATGGAAAGAAGCAAACATTATACCGCTATTTAAAAAAGGTTCGAGAAACAAGTCAAATAATTATAGACCAGTTAGTTTAACATCGGTGATTTGTAAATTATTAGAAAGACTAATTAAAGATCACATGGTGGATTTTCTTGTTAAACATAACTTGATAAACCCATCTCAACATGGGTTTCTAAAAGCGAGGTCATGCTTAACAAATATGTTATGTTTTTTTGAAGATATCACTAAGTGGGTAGATGATGGATCACCAGTAGATATCATCTACTTAGATTTTTAAAAAGCTTTCGACAAAGTGCCACATCAGAGATTACTGCTTAAACTAAAAGCCCATGGCATAGAAAATGGTATAATTAACTGGATAGAAAAATGGCTGATTGACAGAAGACAACGGGTAGTTGTTGATGGGGAGGCTTCAAACTGGAAATCCGTTTTGAGTTGGGTTCCACAGGGATCAGTACTGGGACCTATATTATTCTTAATATATATAAACGATTTGGACGATGATATAGCTAGCAAGGTGTTGAAATTTGCAGATGATACAAAAGTGTTTAGAAGGATTAAAAGTGATGGGGATAGACAGCATTTACAAGATGATCTTGACAGGTTGATCAAATGGTCTGAAAAGTGGCAAATGTTGTTCAATTTTGGGAAATGTAAATGCCTTCACAGGACATGGGAACGAATATGTAGAATATACAATGGGGGAACTGTACTAATTACTACTGTAAAAGAAAAAGACTTAGGGCTGACAATTAGTGCTGACATGAAGGTTTCAGAGCAGTGTGGAATTGCAGCTTCAAAAGGAAATCAAATCCTTGGATTGATTAGGCAAAATATAGCATATAAAGAAAAAGAACTAATAATACCGCTGTACAAAACAATAGTTAGGCCTCATTTAGAATATTGTATACAAGCATGGAGGCCATACCGCATGGACATCCATATATATGCTAGAAAGAGTACAGAGGAGAACGACTAAAATGATATCAAAACTGAGGGATCTTAGTTATGAAAAACGCCTAAAAGAATGTGGTTTAACAACACTAGAGACCAGGAGATTGAGAGGAGATCAGATAGAAGTGTTTAAAATATTGAATGGTTATGAAAATATTGATAGAAATATGTTTCTTTCAGTTAAGAAAGATAGAAAGACTAGAGGACATGAAGTTACATTAGTAAAGGAGCAGTGTAAATTAGACGTGAGAAAGTTCTCATTTTCACAAAGGACTGTGAATGAATGGAACAGATTATCTGATGATTGTGTGAGTGCTAGTAATGTGAATATGTTTAAAAATAAAATCGACACGTACCTCAGAAGAGCTGGATATATGTAGATAAAAGGGTTGGACTCTCGATAAGCCAAAGGGCTTCCTTGTCCACCTGCCATCTAGAGTTAATTCTCTGGATGGCAATCTTGTTAAATCTTGTTAAAATCTTGTTAAATTATTGCACAAATCCTGCAACAAAATTAAATTAGTGAACATAATTTTCTTTAATTCATATAAGTAGATATTTTGAGGTGGGAACTATTTACAAAACAAATATGTCTTGGCATTGTCTGTATTAATGTACAGTTAATATATCATTTGACATCCTTCGATTATTGCTGTGTGCTCAGTGCTATAGATTTCAAACTAATTTAATAAAAAACTCAGATTACATGTATGTGTATATGGGTGCCCAATCCTACTATATATATGACAGTGGGGCAAAGATCAACTGATGGGAATCCATTCTACACGCGTAAACACCTAACATGCACGCACGCACACTGCGTTGATACAGCACACCATAAACGTGAACTACCAGATCACCAGATCCTCCCACCTTTCTCCCTGTCGACTGCTGTCATTGGAAGGCCTGATGATGGAATCATCCACTGCGTACTCCCAGCCTCCGTACCATTTACGACACCATCACCCTAGCATCACTGTCCTACTGGTCATTGCGACAAGTATCCTCCACATCATGCTACATCCTGCTGTCATCACATCGTCACCACCAGGTATTCACAGACAGTCGCAAGCGCGACGAAGCCAACATCCATGGAGCTCACGCCGACGACGAATGATCATTGGATCAATTTGCGCGCACGTTATCACCACCGGTAAATCCCACCGTAAACTGGCCAATTATCTGCCGCTAAGTCCGCTGGCGGCAGTGACACCTGGTGTTGTCTCCACGACAACGCCGGTGACGGGTTCTAATCCAGGCCAGCCGTCGCTCGAAAGCCATGTAAGCTTAATTACATTTTCTGTGTCGTCCGGGCTTGACTTAAGAGGATTCTGCCCGGGGATTAATCTGCATTAGGGGCGGTGCAGATAAGGACAGGATAATCCCGGGCGACTGGTCTCTGTATCCGCTGTTTGATGACATGTGCTGATTAGGGGTGGGCTGGCAGGTGTGAACACACACAGGTACGCAAGGTATGGACGCAGGGCCGACGGAGCAATGAGATGGGTGTAAATTATTTACATGTTTCACCATGTTGTCAGACGCAAGGATTGAGATAACAAAGTACATGAGTAGAACTAAGTAGCATGGTTGTTTTATTGGCCTCATTCTTAGCTTTTGCTACACTGTGTCAAAGTACAAGCTGAAGGCAGGCCAGATGTAAGCATATTCCTAAATCAATCCGGTTGCATGGATCCATGCGTGCATATGTTTTATCATTGGCACCTTTGAGCAAATGTTTACCCAGAAGCAAATGTTTAATAATAATAATATTGTCAACCGCCCGTTCAAGAAAGTCAAATTTCCAAGCCACAAGCCATAACACTGATATAGTCTGTGCGATGTATTCCAAAGTTTTGAAAATCAAATTGCTCAGCAAAGCAGTTAGAAACGGCTCTACGGCTGCCGATTCCTATCACATGTTTGGCTATTGTACAACGTTTTAGCTCTCTTACTTTAGAGAGAGAAAGAACACTAGTATTTAGTGTGGCAATCAACACATCAAGTTACATATTACAGCAGGGAAGTAAATATTTCTCACAATGTCACACAGTGATCATGAGACAAACACATGACTGCTATCAGGAAGACAAAAAAGAAGTTTGTCCCAGTACACACGTCTGAGTGTAACACTGTGTATATACAGGTTAGTTTGTTTTTTGCATGACCTCATGGTTTGTTTATCAGATGTTCCTTTTGTATTCATGCAACCAGACTCTAAAGGTGTGTTGTTGTTTCTCAAAAGACAGCAGCAGTGTACTGGATGCACTGTAAATGTATATTAAATATACAATGTTTGTTTCTCATTTATTAATATTTATATATATATTATACTATTCTTAATACTAGAATAAATAGTTAAAGTTATACTGCTTGTCAAGTTGTGTTTAATAAGCTGAAAACAGCAATTGTGAAGTGTTAAAAATATAAAAATCATTCAATCTATAAATAGATAGATTGCAATTGGGCACTTATTTGTTTGAAGTTGGTTCGTTCCCAGACTCTTGGTCAAATTGGGACTAAGTACAGCTGATTCAGCCAACTTCCTGCTAATGATTAATTAATAATAACATAAGAGACAAGTTTCCTTCAACATACATGTGCATCTATGCTCACACAAACACCCATACTACAAAATCATAGTTAAATTACGTAACTGGCAGGTATGAAAGAGAATCCTGTCCCGAAATCTGCTGTGCAACATCTCCTGACATCTAGTGGTAAGATCCAGTGGATTCAGCAGCATAGAAAGAATTCGCGGACCGATATGGAAACTCGTGAATAAGAGCAAATATGCAGAGTTTGAAATATGAATGGAGATGTCTACATGATATATGTGAAGCCACAGCTACCAACTGACTGCGAATGTGACCAGGTTGTTAAAGAACGGCATCTCATTTTCAACTGGGCACGGATTCCAATGGATGACATTTTCATCGTTTCGGTTACAGCGTTTTGGTCTGAATGTGTCCAGTATGTGATAATATCAATAGTGCTGTAAATCTCTTTTAGATGTTGAAAGAAACTGTCCTTGATTGTAACTAATAAGATACAATGCTTGGATATAGATAATTCAACTATTTCATTGTTGATCGTCAGGATGAAACCGTTTCCAAATGTGTTTGATAAATGTCCCTATTTTGTCAAAATTATTATGTTAATGCAAGTATCTGGTGTAGTGCTTAACATTTTGGTAATGCAGGACATCTATCAGGTTTTGTGCTATCTTACGTCATCAGCCAAGCCTTCTGACATTCTATCTTGTCTGAAGAACTACACATGTAGCAAATGCTGTCACCTTTCTCAATGTCATACGTGTTTTTAAAACCACTTGTCAACATTTAACATTGCATGAACTTTGTTGACATTTCAAGGAACCCCAATTGATTTAATCTTGACATAAAAAAACATATAAACAGCGACATATATAGCAAATAGCACAGGAGAGGTAAATCAAATCAATAAACCAACCTTGGGCAAAACCAGATGTAACATTTTATATAGATATATAAATAATGATGATTATTTTTTGGTAATGTGAATTAGCCTAATAGTTAGCAATCAATATCTTAACAATTAATTTGACTAATATATATATATATATATGAATATTTATTTATTACAATTATTTATTAATTATTTTATTATGGCTATATTGTGTTACATTGGTTTTAAAAAGATAATTATAACTAGTATTTAGCATACGTGGGTAAGTATTTTAATACATTTGTTTATTTAAGTATCCTAAATCTAAAAGTTAATATGTTGTGAATGAACAATTTGGGATCAGATGCTATATAAAATATGTAATAATATTATTATGATATAAAGTATATAATATTTGACACCCATGTGTACGTCAAGGGGGACTTTTATTAGACCTATTTGTAGGAAGCAGGAACAATTAAGTTCTTGCAACAACTGATTGCAGTCCAACTTCAATCACAGGTCACATTCCGGCAGGGATTAAAACATTAACATAATCCCCTGCACTATCCAACTGGCAGATTATCCGGCTTTCATTCGTGTGCACTTTGTTCTGATGCAACCATTCCTCTATCTTCCCCTCTTCGACCACGTCAGGCCCTCAAACTAATCCCCTTCATCTCCAGTCTTTATCTGCAAGATGGGCTGGATTAAAATCCCTCTATAATCTTTATCTTAATCCTTCTTGCAATCCTGGGAAGATTAGCACTGGCCAGTGGATCAACATCGGATGTCACTGCACATAGATTAGCCGGGCGACTAATCCACTCAAACGGGAATAATGTGAGCAGAGTGGACCATTGGTGCTGGAGAGTGGACCATCAGTGCTAGAGACAGGATCATCAATGTCATAGTGAACAATTGGTGTCAGAGAATGGACCATCAGGGTCAGAGTGAACCATTGATAGGGTGGACCATCAGTACTACAATGGACCATCAGTGCCAAAGAGTGGACCATCAGTGCAACAGAGTAGATCATTGGTGCCTTAGTAGATCGTCAGTGCTACAATGGACAATCAGTGCTATGTGCAGAGACCATCAGTGCAAGAAAAGACCATTTCTAGAGTGGACCATTAGTGATGGTATGGACCATCAATGCAAGAATGGACAATCAGTGCTAAAAGGACCATCAGTCCAAGAGTACACCATCTATACACTAGAATGGACCATAAGTGTCAGAGAATGGACAATCATTACAGAGTGGACCACCATGCTACAGTACAGCTGCAAGACTCAATCTAGAACTCAACTCTACATACCCAGGACCACTCCTTCGCAGAGGCCCATGACAGAGACGAAAGAACAGGCATCACTTTTACGACTGCCTAATGCCTGTCAACAAAAGGTGCAATGGGCAGGGATTACGTTACAAAAACGAGGCAGGCCAGATTGCGAACAATGGCCACCAAGTGTCAATGACGGATCAGACATAGCATCACAGTGACTCATCTGGTCGCGTCAACAATGGCCATTGTGACGCGGACAGCAATCTCTCGTTTCCCAAGAACAACTAAGGTGTGCGAGAGACGTTTTTCTAAAGGCAATCTGAGATTGGACATGTCGGCTTAGAAAAGCAGAGCGGCTTTCATTTGAGATTCACTTCTGGGGTGTGGTTTAATGGAGGGTTGGGGTAGAGCTCAGTATCTAGCTCTGAGAGTACAACCGTGCACGCATACATGCACATTGTATAGTTCAGAACATGTAACCATTTATTAATTACAAACACTGCGCATACACGTTTTTCAACTATTTATTAATCACAAACATTTTGTTTTGATTTGTAACTTTGGTTACATATTTTTTTGTTGGATCATGTGTGATGCAACTGGAACTATTCAGACGGCTAAAAGTATAATTAAAGAATTAATGTAATTACCCCAACTTTTTTGTTGGATCATGTGTGATGCAACTGGAACTATTCAGACGGCTCAATGTATAATTAAAGAATTAATGTAATTACCCCAACTTTTTTGTGGGATCATGTGTAATGCAACTGGAACTATTCAGACGGCTAAATGTATAATTAAAGAATTAATGTAATTACCCCAACTTTTTTGTGGGATCATGTCTGATGCAACTGGAACTATTCAGATGGCTAAATGTATAATTAAAGAATTAATGTAATTACCCCAACTTTTTTATGGGATCATGTGTAATGCAACTGGAACTATTCAGACGGCTAAATGTATAATTAAAGAATTAATGTAATTACCCCAACTTTTTTGTTGGATCATGTGTGATGCAACTGGAACTATTCAAACAGCTAAATGTATAAATAAAGAATTAATGTAATTACCCCAACTTTTTTGTGGGATCATGTGTGATACAACTGGAACTATTCAGACGGCTAAATGTATAATTAAAGAATTAATGTAATTACCCCAACTTTTTTGTGGGATCATGTGTGATGCAACTGGAACTATTCAGACGGCTAAATGTATAATTAAAGAATTAATGTAATTACCCCAACTTTTTTGTGGGATCATGTCTGATGCAACTGGAACTATTCAGATGGCTAAATGTATAATTAAAGAATTAATGTAATTACCCCAACTTTTTTGTGGGATCATGTCTGATGCAACTGGAACTATTCAGATGGCTAAATGTATAATTAAAGAATTAATGTAATTACCCCAACTTTTTTGTTGGATCATGTGTGATGCAACTGGAACTATTCAAACAGCTAAATGTATAATTAAAGAATTAATGTAATTACCCCAACTTTGTTGTGGGATTATGTGTAATGCAACTGGAACTATTCAGATGGCTAAGTGTATAATTAAAGAATTAATGTAATTACCTCAACTTTTTTGTTGGATCATGTGTGATGCAACTGGAACTATTCAAACAGCTAAATGTATAATTAAAGAATTAATGTAATTACCCCATCTTTTTTGTTGGGTCATGTGTAATGCAATTGGAACTATTCAGATGGCTAAATGTATAATTAAAGAATTAATGTAATTACCCCAACTTTTTTGTTGGATCATGTGTGATGCAACTGGAACTATTCAAACAGCTAAATGTATAATTAAAGAATTAATGTAATTACCCCATCTTTTTTGTTGGGTCATGTGTAATGCAATTGGAACTATTCATATGGCTAAATGTATAATTAAAGAATTAATGTAATTACCCCATCTTTTTGTTGGATCATGTGTGATGCAACTGGAACTATTCAAACAGCTAAATGTATAATTAAAGAATTAATGTAATTACCCCAACTTTTTTGTGGGATCACGTGTAAGGCAACTGGAACTATTCAGACGGCTAAATGTATAATTAAAGAATTAATGTAATTACCCCAACTTTTTTGTTGGATCATGTGTAAGGCAACTGGAACTATTCAAACAGCTAAATGTATAATTAAAGAATTAATGTAATTACTCCATCTTTTTTGTTGGATCATGTGTAATGCAACTGGAACTATTCAGATGGCTAAATGTATAATTAAAGAATTAATGTAATTACCCCATCTTTTTTGTGGGATCATGTGTAATGCAACTGGAACTATTCAGACGGCTAAATGTATAATTAAAGAATTAATGTAATTACCCCAACTTTTTTGTGGGATCATGTGTAATGCAACTAGAACTATTCAGACGGGTAAATGTATAATTAAAGAATTAATGTAATTACCCCAACTTTTTTGTTGGATCGTGTGATGCAACTGGAACTATTCAAACAGCTAAATGTATAATTAAAGAATTAATGTAATTACCCCAACTTTTTTGTGGGATCACGTGTAAGGCAACTGGAACTATTCAGACGGCTAAATGTATAATTAAAGAATTAATGTAATTACCCCAACTTTTTTGTTGGATCATGTGTGATGCAACTGGAACTATTCAGACGGCTAAATGTATAATTAAAGAATTAATGTAATTACCCCAATTTTTTTCTGGGATCATGTGTAATGCAACTGGAACTATTCAGACGGCTAAATGTATAATTAAAGAATTAATGTAATTACCCCAACTTTTTTGTTGGATCATGTGTGATGCAACTGGAACTATTCAGATGGCTAAATGTATAATTAAAGAATTAATGTAATTACCCCAACTTTTTTGTGGGATCATGTGTAATGCAACTGGAACTATTCAGACGGCTAAATGTATAATTAAAGAATTAATGTAATTACCCCAACTTTTTTGTGGGATCATGTGTAATGCAACTGGAACTATTCAGACGGCTAAATGTATAATTAAAGAATTAATGTAATTACCCCAACTTTTTTGTTGGATCATGTGTGATGCAATTGGAACTATTCAGATGGCTAAATGTATAATTAAAGAATTAATGTAATTACCCCAACTTTTTTATGGGATCATGTGTATTGCAACTGGAACTATTCAGACGGCTAAATGTATAATTAAAGAATTAATGTAATTACCCCATCTTTTTTGTTGGGTCATGTGTAATGCAATTGGAACTATTCAGATGGCTAAATGTATAATTAAAGAATTAATGTAATTACCCCAACGTTTTTGTTGGATCATGTGTGATGCAACTGGAACTATTCAAACAGCTAAATGTATAATTAAAGAATTAATGTAATTACCCCAACTTTTTTGTGGGATCACGTGTAAGGCAACTGGAACTATTCAGACGGCTAAATGTATAATTAAAGAATTAATGTAATTACCCCAACTTTTTTGTTGGATCATGTGTAAGGCAACTGGAACTATTCAAACAGCTAAATGTATAATTAAAGAATTAATGTAATTACCCCAACTTTTTTGTGGGATCATGTGTGATACAACTGGAACTATTCAGACGGCTAAATGTATAATTAAAGAATTAATGTAATTACCCCAACTTTTTTGTGGGATCATGTCTGATGCAACTGGAACTATTCAGACGGCTAAATGTATAATTAAAGAATTAATGTAATTACCCCAACTTTTTTGTGGGATCATGTCTGATGCAACTGGAACTATTCAGATGGCTAAATGTATAATTAAAGAATTAATGTAATTACCCCAACTTTTTTGTTGGATCATGTGTGATGCAACTGGAACTATTCAAACAGCTAAATGTATAATTAAAGAATTAATGTAATTACCCCAACTTTGTTGTGGGATTATGTGTAATGCAACTGGAACTATTCAGATGGCTAAGTGTATAATTAAAGAATTAATGTAATTACCTCAACTTTTTTGTTGGATCATGTGTGATGCAACTGGAACTATTCAAACAGCTAAATGTATAATTAAAGAATTAATGTAATTACCCCATCTTTTTTGTTGGGTCATGTGTAATGCAATTGGAACTATTCATATGGCTAAATGTATAATTAAAGAATTAATGTAATTACCCCATCTTTTTGTTGGATCATGTGTGATGCAACTGGAACTATTCAAACAGCTAAATGTATAATTAAAGAATTAATGTAATTACCCCAACTTTTTTGTGGGATCACGTGTAAGGCAACTGGAACTATTCAGACGGCTAAATGTATAATTAAAGAATTAATGTAATTACCCCAACTTTTTTGTTGGATCATGTGTAAGGCAACTAGAACTATTCAAACAGCTAAATGTATAATTAAAGAATTAATGTAATTACCCCAACTTTTTTGTTGGATCATGTGTGATGCAACTGGAACTATTCAGACGGCTAAATGTATAATTAAAGAATTAATGTAATTACCCCAATTTTTTTCTGGGATCATGTGTAATGCAACTGGAACTATTCAGACGGCTAAATGTATAATTAAAGAATTAATGTAATTACCCCAACTTTTTTGTTGGATCATGTGTGATGCAACTGGAACTATTCAGATGGCTAAATGTATAATTAAAGAATTAATGTAATTACCCCAACTTTTTTGTGGGATCATGTGTAATGCAACTGGAACTATTCAGACGGCTAAATGTATAATTAAAGAATTAATGTAATTACCCCAACTTTTTTGTGGGATCATGTGTAATGCAACTGGAACTATTCAGACGGCTAAATGTATAATTAAAGAATTAATGTAATTACCCCAACTTTTTTGTTGGATCATGTGTGATGCAACTGGAACTATTCAGATGGCTAAATGTATAATTAAAGAATTAATGTAATTACCCCAACTTTTTTATGGGATCATGTGTAATGCAACTGGAACTATTCAGACGGCTAAATGTATAATTAAAGAATTAATG